>JAHXMU010000031.1:1946011-2006776 GCA_019455685.1 Philornis downsi | reverse complement strand
GCTGCTGCAAATATGGGCGGGATTGGACAATGGGGCGTGGTACCTCCTGTACAAACCACAAATTAAAAAGCAATTATTTCTGCTCCTGCTAACGGTATTTAAACAGAATTTTGTATTTCGGTTGAGTGAACATATTTTGAGTTCTTCTGCAAATATAGGCGTTTCTTATTATAATAGACCGATTGGCATGAAACATTTCCAATAAAAATAAAATTTGAAGGCAAAGCAACGTTTGCCGGGCCGGCTAGTAATAAAATATTAGTCAAGATAAAAAAAGTATACAGTAAGTATGTGAAATTGGCCTTTAGTTTCTTTGTATGTATTTTTCGATTCCTATTCCTATCCTTGAGACCATGAATAAAAGTTTTTGCTTTTTGTATTTTCGAAATGCGTGGTTTTCCAATATTTCGATCAACTTAGCTGTTCATTCTTACATTTAGGTTACATTTAAAAACAATAGCAACTATTCGGAAGTCGTAAATTTATTTTGACAAATCTCCTAATCGTTACATTATTTGCAAATTTTTTTCGGTACTATTGCACTTGCGGCCTATATTTGTCCCCTGTATTTTCGTATATTTGGAAGAATTTCTCTCTATCAATCTTAAAGCGTAGTCGCTTTTCTGAAGGTACATCAGTGATGTGTAATATTTCTAATATTCGCGAGCAGATCGGTAAAGTTAGTGTTATGTCCAGTCACTGCACAGTGGGCAACTAGCACAGCTTTTTGATCCAGTGGTTTTTTCTTCGAGTTAAGTTTTGTTTTGTGTCCAGCTAGCCTTTTCATTGTAGTTACGACATATATTTTAGGGCGCATGTCGTTGTCACACTTTCGTACTTAATTTTATAAACAATATTTGCTTCGTAATCTTTCCATATTTTCGATTTCGTTTTATGAACATTTTGCATATTTGTATTTGTCGTACATTGGGTACTTCCAATCCGTCAACCACTCATTGTTACTTATGTAGCTTTGGAACAACATTTTCGGAAAAATTTAAAAATAGTTTATTTTATAAATACAGGGTTGCCCATATTCGACGGACCCATGTTTTTTTAAAAAAAATCAAAGAAAAAAATAAAAATTTGGCGGTTGGCAATCTTATTCATTTAATTTGTTCCAAGTAGATTTGTTTACATCAATTTTTGAATATGATATCTCTCAAATGGCCGCCTCTGGCGTTGATGGCGTATTGTGCCCTTTTTGCAGCACTTTCCATCGTTTTCGCCAACATTTCGGCCGGAATAGCGGCTATTTCTTCACGAATGTTGTCCTTGAGCTCTTCTACGGTCCTTGGCTTGTTAACGTAAACCTTTGACTTGAAATCTCCCCACAAGAAGAAGTCAGCGGGCGTCAAATCGGGCGAACGCGGTGGCCAGTCCAAATCACCACTTTTCGACATCAAACGGCCCGGAAACAAATTCTTCAGAAAATCGATTGTTATGCGACTTGTGTGCGGTGGAGCGCCGTCTTGTTGAAACCAAAACTGCCTCATACGCTTTCGACGAATAATTGGCATCACAAAATTGGTAACAGCATGGCCATTTTCGTTTTGGAAGAAAAACGGCCTAATGACCGTTTTCGCACTAACGCCGCACCAAACTGTGACTTTTTCGTCATGAAGAGGTAATTCTTGAATCTCCTGAGGATTTTCAGTGGCGTAAATACGGCAATTTTGCTTATTTACGGTCCCATTCAATGTGAAATGGGCTTCATCGGACATGATAATTTTGTTTCAAACTTGCTCGTCATCATCGGCCATTTCGATGACTCGTTGGGCCCATTCCAATCGACGAGGCTTGTCTGCAGGCAACAATCTTTGCGTCAATTGAATTTTGTACGGGAACAAATGCAAATCAACGCGAATAATCCGTTGTAAAGTGGACCGAGCCATGCCCAACTGCTGAGAACGGCGTTTTTGGGATGTTCTTGGGGACCTCTCAACACTGGCTCGTACGGCAGCGATATTCTCGGCCGATCGCCTTGGTCGACTTTTATTTGGCCTCTTCGGATTAGAAAGAGCCTCACCAGTCGAAAATTTTTCGTATAAACGCTTAATGGTGTTCTTAGAAGGCGCACTTCTCACATTTTTTAATATTTTAAAAGCACGTTGAGTTTTCACAATTGACTTCTTCTGTTGAATGTAAATTTCAACTATTTCAGAGCGCTCGCGTGGCGTGTATTGTTCCATGGTAAAAATCTGCTTGGACTGACGCTTCAAACGCGGTATGTCATTAAGCGATCTGACATCTCTGTCAAAAGTTATGGCGTTGCCAGATGGGTCCGTCGAATATGGGCAATCCTGTATATAAGATTATACGAGTATAGTGAAAATTAGAGTTTTAAAAGTAGATTGAGTGTAATAGTCCACCGACTCATGTCTAACTGGTTAATAAAATATAGTACAGGGTGGCGCAATAGAACGTGCATATTGCATCACCTTTTTTTGCGGGGTAGAAAAGGCGCGGGCGGGGGGGGCGCCTACATCGCTGGGTCTAGTTCATATATTGCTACTAGGCGACTGTATTGTGCTGAATATGGACTACGGCGAATTAGTGAAGCTCCGAGTGCCAGTTTAACTAAAATATGAGTAAAGCGTTTTGAAGAGACCGGTTCAACATTTAAACCACAAGCAAATGGTCGCCCAAGAACATCTAGGACCGAAGACAATGTTGAGAGAGTTATGGAGTCAGTACGAGGAAATCCACAAATGTCGACTCGCAAGAGATCGTCTGTCTTACAATTATCGCGACGAAGTTTGCAACAAATTTTAACATTGGATCTTAAACTGCATCCATATAAGCTGCAATTAACACAAGAATTGAAGGAGTCTGACTTCATAGCAATTTTCGCATTTGCTAATGAAATGCTTAATCGATTTTCCAATTTTGACAATATCCTTTTCTCTGACGAGGCTCATTTCCTTATGAATGGGTTCGCAAACCGTCAAAATTGTCGTTACTGGAACAGTGAAAATCCCAAAATCAAACACCAGAAACCATTGCATAGTCCTAAAGTGACAGTATGGGCAGCAATCTCTGGTAGAGGAATAATTGGTCCTTTTTTCATCGAAAATGCGCGGGGCCAAAACGTCACGGTTAATACGGAACGCTATATTGAGATGTTGGACGGATTTTTGGCTCCAGAAATTGAAAGTTGAAGAATAATGAATTCCAGAACTTGGTTCCAACAAGATGGAGCTACCTGTCACACATCAAATGACTCCATGGCGGTGGTGAAGCAGGTATTCCCTGGCAGACTGATTTCGAAAAGAGGTGATATCCCATAGCCCCCACGTAGTCCAGACTTGACGCCTGTTGACTTTTTTTTGTGGGGATACCTCAAACACAAAGTCTACAGTAATAATCCAAGAAACATTGTTCAGCTCAAGCAGAATATCCGTGGTGAAATGGCAGCCATTACACCAGTATTACTGAAGAAAGTTTTCAATAATTTTCGTATGCGGTTAGAGGAGTGCCGTCGCAGAGAGGGTCACCATTTAGATGATGTTATTTTTAAAAAATAAACTCCATTTATTACTCTACTATGCCATATTGTAGACATTTTGTATTTATTTTTTAAGCTATTTTTTAAATATGCACGTTCTATTGTGCCACCCTGTATATTCTATTACATTATAATAAATTGGGTGTCAATGTTTGGTTTTTTCTGTTACCTTAATGACATTATATTGAATTATATATGACGCAAAATTTATGTACTACTAATAACATAGCAAGAGATGACACTTTCTCAATGAAATAAAAATAGTTCTTTTATTTTGCCAACTATTACTACTTTGAAGTAGTGCATAATTACATTACCTAATTGGTACTTTGTCACTGGCGAAAATGTTGTGTCTTTCGAAATACTTCCAATTTTTTTTTTTTTCTTGGCAGATTTATAATTTTTCTGTGGGATTTTGCATTTGTCTTTTGAAATACTTCCAATTTTTGCTGGATAAACTTATACATTTTCTATGGCCTTTGCAGTCGCCTAGTGTTTTTGTTTAGCACTGCTTTGTTTATTAAGTTATTTGTAAATCTCTAAGGGAATTCATATCCATATATATAAATACTAGTGGACCCGGCAAACTTCGTTTTGCCTTCAAAGTTGTTGTTTCGGCACAATTCGTAGTTCAAGAAAGAAAATAAAAATATAAATTCGAATTCATTTAAATCAGTGATAAATTATTTTTATTGTAATGCTTTGTGGTAAACAACATTTGTTGTTTTTCCGTTTTCGGTGTAAATATACAAAAGCGATGGTTTGCCAACGCGCGAACAGGCTACATACAACTGTCCATGTGAGAAAACTGGAGACTCTAAATTCACTCCACAAATTCCTAAGGATTGGCCTTGCGCCTTATTAATGGTAACCGCAAACGCAAGGCGAACAGGAAACTGAAGTCGTTTAAATTCAAATGGTAGATCAGAGGGAATCATTGGGATGCGTGGAATGAATACATCTGCGCCGTTGAATTTTCCAGTTAAAATAGTAGCTTCAATTACATAAGCCATCAACCTTTTAATAGAAAGTCTTGTACCATTACACAAACGGGGTTGATTGATATTGCGAAGCATTATAATAGTTGCTCCAACTTTCAATTGAAGATTATGCGGAAGCAATCCTGGTAAGCCCAACGAATTCAAAAATTCTGTTGGATAATTCACAACATGTTCTTCATTGGTAACAGTATCGACAGACTTGTACGACACCAATTCGCCAGGAATCTTTGATTGTATGGCCATGTTTAATTCACTAACATCTTTGTTCTTTGCGGCTAAAATTGCTCTGTCACTCAACCATGCATGGCATGTATATTGTTGTGCAAAATCAATTCCTCTTTTGACTGTACGAAACGGCAAAAATCATTTGGCAATGTTATCTATCCAGTGTCGTCAACAGGAATTGCACCATTCCCAATTTTCAGCAACTGGTTAGAAAACTTCTCAGCAGATGGATCATTCTGCAACCGAACACGAACGTTGTAGTAAGTTTCAATGTTTTAACAAATTTCCATAAATATGAAGACTTTAAGCAAGCGTTAATTTGATCGGCTGCTGTTGATCTAGGAATGACTGGTAATGTTTGCCTAAAATCACCTGACAATAAAATCAACGCACCACCAAACAACTCTGAATTACTTCGGAGATCTTTCATTGTTCTTTCCAAAGCTTCGACAGATTTCTTATTCGCCATAGTGCATTCATCCCCAATAATGATACCGCAACTTTTCAATAATTTTGCCGTTGCAGATGTTTTTGAAACGTTGCATGTCGGTGATTCATTAACTTGGTAATTCAATGGCAATTTTAAAGCAGAATGTGTGGTCCGGCCACCATCTAACAAAGTGGCTGCAATGCCAGAAGACGCCAATGCCAATGCAATTTGATTCTGGGAACGTATCGTTGCCAACAACAATGAAATTAAATAAGTTTTTCCGGTGCCTCCTGGTGCATCCAGAAAATAAAATCCACCGGCTTCACTATTGACAGCTTGCATAATAGTATCGTACGCCTTTTTTTGGTTCGCATTCAATGTGGAAAGTTTCGCGTGAACAATAGCATTTAATGCGTTGCGATCGTATTGTTGTTCACGTTGCAGTTCTAACTCAAAAATGTCATGCATTGCACGATTAGGGGATGGCATTGATGGCATTGCTAATAGCTTATTAGCAATCGACAAACAGAAATCTTCAATGCAAATCAACGCTTCATTGTAAATTTCTGGCGTGAAATCCATTCCCGGATTACGATTTTCTTGACGCACTCGAAACAGTATATTTTCCGATAGGCAGTCTTGAAATTTTGTCCACAGCTCAAATGGATTCGATGGAAAACAGGTAGACAAAATAATTGCAAACAAAGCTCGAATTTGATAAGGATGAGCAACAACTGCTGCGTCTGCAAGTGTTTGTTCCCAATGAATATCGTTTTCCAATAAATTGAGCTGTTGACACGCTTGTCGATATGTCGTACACAGAACTCCATTGACTGTCCTTAAGTGTCGAAATGATGTTGGACCACGTACGTTTATTAACAGCAAACGTAAACAAAAACACTCAGCATTATTTGGGTGAACAGTATAAATACGCCCCAAAGCATTACTTGAATTATGTTCATCAACACGTTTTCCTTTCTTGCGCTGTTGGAACTCCTTTTTTGATACATTCCACGTAAAATACGTTGGCACTTCTGTGTACAATAATGTACTGGCAAAAGCATCAACTTCACACAATTTAAAAAATGCAGTTAGAGTTGTATGAGATGGTGATAGAGCTCTCTGTGCAGCATTTTCGGTAGTGAAATGCACACGTTAGCCACTTTCAAGATGAACAGCTAAATGAACAACAGCTGGATATCTCTCGTGAATTTAAAATGAAAAAATACGCCAAATCGCTTTATTACTGCTAATGTAACGCCCCATTTGATATAGATGTATTTCGTCATTTCTATTTGAATCAGTTGATCCATACACGCCCATATCACTACCTTTATTTACATACTTGCAAATGTATTTAATGGACTTGACAGAATTGCAGTATTCGACATTAATATGAGCTTTGAATACTTTCGACAATAAAGGTGAATAGGGCACAACCCAACGGTTACCGACGACAACATTTTAATTTTTTTACTCTTATGGTAATTGATCTACCATTATCTTGAGTTGATCGACGACGATATAATGGGTAACCATCATTTCCAGTGATTGTATCCGAAACCAAAGCTCTTGGATAACGTTTACTGCATTTTCCCTCAAGCATACATGGTGAGTTAATATTGAATGCTCCACATGGACCGTGTATCATATTTTGCACAACAACACCATATAATTTAGGATCACTTATTTGATCTGGAATTTCAGCACATATCACATTGTCAACTTCATTCGGTGTGATTTTGTTCTGTAACCATATTAATATGTGAGCGTGTGGCAAACCACGCTTTTGCCACTCCAGAGAATATATCCAGCACTTGACTTCACCAAACACTTCAGATTTCACGATAAAATCCATAAGCGCTTTCAATTTTTGCTTAAAAACACGGGCAGTGATATCATGGCGGTCAACTGGAATTTGGCCAACAAATAAATTATCTTTGATGCCACTCCATTTCGGATTACACGTAAATATTATAAATAAATCTGGTCGACCGTCATTGCATTCTGCGCCTACTCATGCATATGACGTGGGCTGCCTGTGTACGTTGAAGGCAAAATGGTCATTTCCCCAATATCATTAACATTACCGTCATTATTTATAGCATCACGCAAATGAATATACTCCTCCGAACGTAATTTCTTTTGATTAAACTGTATGAAATTTAGTCGTTCACTTTCAATTTTAGCGTACATATCAACAACAAATTGATGGAAAAGTCTACGACAATGAAAAATATGGTTAGTATCATTTTGACGGACCATAAGACGATATGCATAATAATTCATTTAGCTAACTTTTTTATCACTAAATTTTATGACTAAATACAGTCACTAAAATGACTGTAATTCATGAACCAATACAAATACAGAAAGCGTTCATACATAAAAACCTTGGTATTAACTTCAGCTTTAATATGCACTTTGCAGAAACAAAATCGGTTCACGCATTCCAGAGAACATCAATTACTAACACAATGATAATTATTTTTATATATATAGATATATAAACTTTTCATAGCTTTTTTCCAAAGGCCTTATTATTAAATTGGTTGCCGTACTTATAAAGTCATACAGAAGCAGTTAGCTTTTGACACCCATCAAGCTTTGTTATTTGTTCTGCTTCCACTACTACCGATATGTTAGTTTAGTGCACGAGTATTTTTATTTTTTAATGGTAGACCGAGTTTGTTTTTTATGTCTTTAAGGTATGATAAATTTCTCATGTCTTAACTATAGAAAAAATCATCAACGTATTTGGTTACCATTTTTGGTTTTTCAGTTAATGTCTCCAATGTATTGTTCAATAAATCTTTCGTAATGACGTCTACCAGGCAAGTAGGCCCATTGGAATGCCTTTGCGCTGTTCGCAAAAGTTTGCTTTGCACTTGAACCATCGTATAACCTTAATACAGGCGCTTAAAAGTGTATGGAAATGGTTCCTTTTTCGATTTAGTATGTTTCAGTTTTATACTCCATTTGTCATTCATTGTCTTTATAACCAAGATTGTGGGGATGTTAGGAAATATAGGTATATCATCGAACGATGTTATCTATGTTATTGATTCTTGTTTTAAATTTCTATGCACCTTCATAATGTATTTTGAGTCTTCTGTCAATGCTGTTAATATATTTGTCATATATTTGCAAAGCTCGTAAACTTGCGAGTTAAGCAATGAACGTATTGGACGCTGCCGTTAGTTTATTGTACAATTTGTTATTTTTTCTGCTTGATTTATTACATTTCTACGGAAAAATTTTTTTAGCCTGTAATGCTGATGTTTGCTTTTTTTATGTGTTTATATGGGAACGTATTTTCGTTTTGTATTTGTATTCTTCTCTGTATGGTGCTATCGACTTGTTTTCATTACCCGCACTCAGCATCAGTATGTGGCTGTTTTTTTTTTATTTTATTTTTCCTGAAGTCATCAAATTTTATCCACCCTGTCCCACTTTGACACCATTTAGGTGGTATAATATTTAGCGCATGGAGTTCTACTTGGATTTGGATTGAGTTATGACCAGCTTGATTATTTTTATCTGGGATATCTATGATTTCATACATCAAAAATATAACATCAAAAAGGAAACGTTAAAAGTACCAAGTATCTTTTGACCAAATGCGTTTCATGACTTGTTTTTAAATCGTTTGGGCAATGTTCGTCAGTCTGGTTGGCTGACTGGTGGCATAATAAGTGCACTAGATCTACGTCAAAATTCTTCTTAAAACAACCAAGTACTTTCCCAGATCATACTAAATAACAGATTTTGCGAAATTCAATCTTCTCCCCGTAACTTTTTATCCATAAACTACAGTACATTTTCGTATGTTATATTGTTAAGCAGTTCTTGATAAAATTTGAGAAAAATAATCGATCAGTTAATCGCTTCGCTTCTGGAACTTTCCCTTCCAAATAATCGATATAATCCATATATTCTAAACTAAACTTATTAAAAAATTTGCTACACATTGAGTGTACCAAAAGTATACCCAAAATAGGCATCTCAGAATGAAAACAGATCACATTGTATATGTACACCTATTCCTATACCTCCCGTACAAATTGATCGATTTGCCGAAATTTAATCAAACATTTGTAATTTCTAATTAGTAGACTGTATTGCTCATTTGATTGTTTTAATATCAGATGAATAACGATCAACTGACAACTCTCCTTCTGATATCTCCCATACAAATGACCAATTTAACTTGTTTTGGGGTGGGGGCGAATAAATTAATTATCCAAACCGGGTTAAGAAATAAAAACGAAATTAAATTTTTCGCTTTTTTATATTGACGTCTTGACGTCTTGATTACAAGAATGACGTATTCTTTTTTTTTATATTTAGGGTTGCACTTAAGGGTAACAATTCATTGTACTTAAAACTATTAGGGTGCCCAGCTAGACATAACTCATATATTCTTAACTCCATACCTTCAACCGACCACAATTGCCATTTATCCTGCCTTCTATAATCTAAGTTCTGAGTACGAATATTGGCGAAGCTACCATTCACCTCCCATACAAATTGAGCGGTTTATTGATATTTAAATATCCGCTGAAATCTCCAACTCATATCTTGAAGTTACTTAAACCCTTCTTAACTATGTTGCTTTATAATGCTGGCTAAAATGTAAAAAATCAACCGGTTTACCACGCCCTTATTTAAATTATTTAACTTGTATATTTCCAGATTCGTAAGTTCCATTCGATCGCACTATATTCAGTAAATAAAGCTCGCATCAGGCATTTGGTACTGTGAATGAAAGTAGATTGCACAGCCACGCCTCTTAGAATAGTAGTATACTGGTCGTTCTACTTTTCTCAAAATAAGGCTACGCTTTAATTCACAGTTTCTTTTCTAGCAACACAAAAGGACTCTGGGTGAAAGTATGTACATATATATGTATATACGAGTAAGTCACTTCACCTTACTAGAAATTTCTGTACTGGGTTCAAAGTCAAACCTTGTGAAAAAAAAAACCAAAATAAAACTAGATTTTTTTTATTTTGTTCAAAATTTCTGTCAACTCCCGATATGATGCCCCCATAGTATTGCACTAAATCTTCGTAGTTTACGAGATATTATCAGCTGAATCTGTGTACTGAATAAATGATGCCACTCATTTTCTTTGCAGTCATAATCTAAGGAACAATAACGTAGGACAACTTTATTATCGATAGCAAAATACTCTTGAACTTTCATAACGTTCGGTTCGTTACCTTTGCCGTCGCTTTTTTAAAAGGAGTCGGCAAAACCGATTTTTTTTTTTAAGGCATATTTCTGTGTATGGTGGCGAACATACAAAATTTTATTTTTAAACTTCTAATAGTTCATAAGGTATGCACATTCAAAAATGCCTCTTTGTACGGGCGGTGCCACGCCTCTTTCCTAATCACAACTTAATTTATTGAACGATACAAACATACCGTTATGGTGTATCGTCCATTATTCTTGGACGCCACACGAGATTATTTAAAAAATTGTCATGATAGTGGAAAATTTTACCTACGACATAATCCTTTTATCAAATCAAATGTTCATATCATATTTATAGTTCATATGATATGACCGTCCAAAGAGTTTAGCTGCCACTTCTCTTTTCACGTTATTCGCATAATGTAGAACATGGCAATTTCGTTACTGATAGCAACTTCTTTTTAAATTCTTATGACGATCGGTCAGTTAGCTTGGCTGCCAAATAGGGTTCCAAGCCCCTTTAGACACTCAAGACGTAATCTGGCCTATAATTCTTTAATGATGGGGGGGCATAAATATATTTTAAAGATTCCATGACGATCGGTCTATTAGCTTAGTCACCTGTACAGAACAAAGATATTAACATTTAATTTTATATACATACATAACTACATAGGAGATAAATCCGCAGAATATCCTAAAAATGCCATATTCATATCCCTTTGCCCATCTCATCGGCAAATCACATGCATCCAATATGTAATGCATAGAAATCAAAGCATTATTAAAATGATGCGAACAAATAAAATGAAATCCGAACAACTTATCCTTTTCTTACAGATTAGTTATCATCAAGATAATATCACTTTATTGTGAGCTAAGCAATAGGATTATTTTTTCTGCGTTTGTGTCCTTTGTTTTGTGGTTATGTGGTTTTTATTAAATTCCACCACAGAAAATCTTAAGAGGAAATAAAAGAATAAATTCTTAACAAAAAAAAAAAAAGAAAAAAAAGATGAAATCCATTTAGTACACAAAAAAAAAAAATGAAACCAAAAGAACATTTGAAATAATCGCAAATGAATCTGGCGAAGCACAAGTGTGAGAGATAGAGCATAAGCATGAGGCAAATGCCAACGTTTTGTTTTCTTAAACATAATCTGCATTTTTGCATATTTTATTCGTATTTCTCGGGCTTTTCACAGCTTTCTCTTGAAATTTTTTAATTTTTTTTTCGCATTGCTTGCAGTCCGTAAGGCCGCCGCAACGTTAGAGGTTTTTGTTATTGTTGTACCTCCTCGGTTAAGCTGCTGTGTCGCTGCCTCGTCGTCGTCCTTTTTTATGGATTGTACTTTTTGTGAAACGCACAAAAAAGCGGAGAACAAAACGAATATAGCTAAACAGACATTCTTCAAGTGGCACATTTCCACTGTAGTATTGCCACTTAAGTCGTTTGAAAAATATTCATTACATTATTTATTCCTATTCTCTGATTTTGTTGCTGCTGCTGTTTTTTGTTTGCTAAGCTGAGCTACTATGTTGGGGCTTTTAATATTTTTCTTCTAGACCGCTCTGGACCGTTAAGATGAGTAAAGTTTTTATATTTGGATTCTGATATCTGGAAGTAGATTGTATACATTTGTTGTAGGCATCTCTGTAGTATAGAAAGCACTTTTGTGAGTGTTGTGCGTTTTTTTTTTTGCCAGTCTGTGTTACTTTCTAAGTTTCTGCTTCAGTTGTGTGTGTATTTATTTCATTTATTTTTAATGAAATGTCTACAAAAGGCAGAGGTTGAATAGATTTATTGTGTGGGGAGCATAACTCAAAATGTTTTCGAAACAAAGTTATGAAGTTGAACTTACAGGAAAGTAAGAAAGTAATTCATGATATTTGTTGATAGGTCAAAAAAATTACCTTGGGAATCGAATATGTATCATATTATGCTTTTATTGTAAAGAAATATTTTATGGTTGTACGTAAACCCATAGGCAAAAGCATCAAATTCATTGAAACCGATGTAGCAAAAAAAAAAAAAAAAAAATGTAAGCACTCCAAAAGAGAGAGAATTTGCATTTGTGACAGTATAGAAAATTGTACCGATTCCTTATTTCCAGCAGAAACGCTTCCAGATTGTATTCAGTAATGAAAATATATATTACTTCAAAGTAGTAATAATAACACTACTTTTGAAAAATAATAGCTTGAGGTAATGAAATGATTTGCTTTCAAGGAGTAAATGTTTATTCCTCGTGAATTTATTAGTACTACACAAATTTAGCGGCATGAATTTTCAATACAATAAGGTGTAAAGTTATAATAAAGAAATGTTGCATCTAACATCCACATATACAGTTTCTCTTAATTTAATATACTTTTATGAATGTATGTATTACATTAACCTGTTAGACATGAGTCTATTAACTATTATATTCAATTTAATTTTAAAACTATAACTTTCATTATAACATTTTTAAAATTAAAAAATGTTTTACGTTTGAGAAGTTTATCCGAAAATATAATACCAGAGCTACATAAAAGCACTACATAAGTAGTACTGAATTGTTATTCAGTTACAAGTATCGCACTTACCTCCTATGACAACCCAATGTTAAATTCATTAGTGTTTTAGTTAATTTATTGCATTTGGTATGCAATGTTTTTGCAGGGTAGTTATCCGTATTTTTGTCGGTCAGTAAAGTTAAATGAAATACGCTTCAATTTAAAAACATGATGGAACAAAATTTCATTACAGTAAATTTACTTGGGAGTGTGTTCCAAATATGTCGATGCATTGAGTTTTAGGTAAATACTTGAAATTGTGTGTAATTTTGAGAGTGTTCTCCTGGAGTCTCTTGCAATCTAGATTGTGCCATTGTGTATACGCTTTAAATTTACTTGCAATGGAAGTAATCTAAAGGGTGTCCCAACAAGAACGCAAGATTTAAATTTTAAAGAAAACACAGATATTAAAAAAAATCATGAAACTTTATTATATCGTAAAGTAGACAGAATGAGATTATGTATGGAACAACACTTTGGGCAGATGGCCGCCACGGCTTTGCTGGCACACACGCGATCTTTTAATGAAATTTTCAATGACCGTTTTGCATAAATGCTGCGGTGTTTCATTAATGCAGCGTCCAATTTCCTGTTTTAAGACTTGAGTCATCGTCGGCTTATTCACGTAAACCATCGACTTCAAAAAACCCCAAAGAAAAAAAGTCTAATGGTGTTAAATCGCAAGATCTAGGCGGCCAATTCTGGTATCCAAAACGCGAAATAACACGACCGATAAATGACTAATGCAGCAATTGAATTGTTTCTCTGGCTGTATGACTTGTGGGGCTGTCTTGTTGAAACCACATTCCCTCCACATTCATTTTTTCAATGCTGGGCACGAAAAAACTGGTTATCATTTCACGATACCGAACACCATTAACTGTTTGCGCTTGACATGTCTCATTTTCATGAAAAAAAAGGTCCAATGATTCCTCCAGACCAAAATCCACACCACACAGTAACACGTTGAGGATGCATTGGATTCTCGTGAATCACTCGAGGATTTTCCTCACCCCAAATACGACAATTCTGCCTATTGACGAAGCCATCAGGATGGAAATGGGCCTCGTCACTGAAGATGATTTTATCGGCAAAGTCAGCATTTTCATGTTGTGTCTCCAACACTAAATTAACGAACTCCCTTCGTTGTCCATGGTCAGCTGGCTTCAGTTCCTGAGTCAATTGAACTTTGTATGCATGAAGATGCAAATCTTTCGTCAAAATTCGCTGCATAGTTTGCTGAGCTCGGTGTCGAATTGAGGTGGATGGAGTTTGAGCGACATCATCACGTACAGCTGCGACATTTTCGGTCGATCGACCTGGTCGAGGGCGCGTTGTTGTCTTTACATCACTAACAGACCCAGTTCCGGCAAATTTATTCATTAATCTCTTTTCAGTTGACTCTTTTGGAGCATTATTGTGACCCCAAATTGATCGCAATTTGCGAACTGTAGCCGTAAAACTTTCACCGTTTTGGTAAAACAATTTCACAATGAGAATGCGTTGTTCATGCGTGTAGCGCTCCATTTTTCTAACCTCGTACCATCTACTAGCAAACAATAACAATTGTTCAAATGTCAAACAATGACATTTCGAATGGCGCCAAATTTAAATCTTGCGTTCTTGTTGGGACACCCTTTAGTTCCTATACCAGGAAAAAGACAACCTAATCAAAAGTGTCATCATTTGCTTTCCATCAACCAGACAATAAAGTAAAGTGACATAAATTAAAGGGAAAATTTCTTAAAGCCGTAAAAATTTTCACAAAAATCTATAATTTTTTATTGGTTTGTAGCTGAAATCACCAATATTGAGGAAGATAAGCCTTCAAGTATTAAATTTAGTTAGCGTTTTTTAGACATTTTGAACTTCCAAATGGAAGGAAAGAAATTGCATTACATTTTGTGTATGTAATGAAATTTTTGCTACAGAACCATTTAGAATGTTACAGGAGGTTTCGTTGGAAAGAAATGTTTACAAATGTTAACGGCTAACCATTTAGGAATTTCAAAAACGCAGGTCTTGCAGGGCTTTCAGATGTTAAATGCATTTTATCTGAAGTATTACTTTTTTAGGGAAAGGTTTTCCCTTTTTGAACATGGATCGTTTAACAGCGGAATAACGCATAAAATTAGTTAAAACTCACCGTAAAAGCAGTCATACGAACGTGGAAATTTTCCCTGCATTGAATTGTCTTGTCGCATATGGGACTCGGAGAACCCAGAATTGATTGTGGAAAAGCCATAGCTTCCGGAAAAAGTAACTGTTTGGGGCGCATTATGCTCTGAAACTACCATTGGGCCGTATTATTTCAAATTACCGTTATCGTCAATTTAGAGCACTTTGACCGTATAATAACCGACCTTTTTTGGCCTGCATTTGAAGGTTATGAACTGGATTACATGTGGTTTCAACAAGAGGATGCCATGAGCAGCATAAATTTCAAATTTCAAATTTTGGCGACGTCAGCTGGCCACCAAAATCGAGCGATTTTACGCCGTTTGTGGAACTATGTCAAAGATAGTGTCTACTATTGTATTTCGTAGATGGTGGCAAGGCCCAATGGAATAAAAGTTTCATCGAAATGTGTGTTTTATTCAGAAGACACAAAAAAGTTGGGAAAAATTTTACCACCGAGTTATTGTGTCAAGTTTGGAGACAGAAAATAGTCCGAAGGAGCTAAATCTGGCGCATAAGATGTATGATGAAGCAGTTCAGACTTTAATTCATCAATTTTAGGCATCGAAATAGTGGATGTGTGAATTGGAGCATTGTCTTGATGAAACAGCACTTTATTTTCCGTCAAATGCGGCCTTTTTTCATAATTTCATCACCTAAACGCCGCAATAAATTAGCATAATATTCGCCCATGATGGTTTTTCTTTTCTGAAGATACGTGCAGGTAGATCCATCTTCGACTTCTTTAGACACGGTCCCCCATTCCCGTCCACTGCTTTGATTGTTTCTTTGTCTCAGCTTTAAAGTGGTTGATCCATTTCTCATCCATGGTTATAAATCGGCGCAAATAGTCGGCTTTATTGCGGTGAAACATTGGCTAACACTCTAGTGAAACATCTTCACGGCATCGCTCCATTGAAAGCAAGCGCGGCACCCGTTTTGTGCACAGCTTTTTCATCTTCCAATCTTTCTCTTCCCCATCTTCTTCGGCTAGTTTTAGATTCGTTCTCGTATATCTTACAGACTAGTATACAAACATGTTTTTATTAATGCACATTAATTAAAAATCGCGTATAAATATAATTTAAAATGATATTTATCAAAATGGAAATCAAACTGTGGAGAAGAACTATGACAAAGATTTAAACATCTTGTGATTGGTTCATTATGCTCTTAATGAAAATTATCATAAAATAAGCGTTTTGAGCTCAAATCACGAGTAGGCGAATATAAATTCACCAAATCGGATAATTTTGTGCAATTTATTTCCATATTTTAAATACTGTATATAAAATTTATAAAAATATAAGATCGGCTATCTTTTAATGATTGTAGGCCAAATAGTCTCCGTTTACTTCCATAGCTAAGTGTTTCAGTAAGCCGGTTTATGTGTTAAAAAAATACGAGTGTTAGATTATGTGAACTAAATCACTCACATGTCATGGGAAATGCCGGAAGGGGCGGGATGACGCAGTCCATTTTCATTCTTAGAACTAAATTTAGCAAACGGATTATGAGTTTTAAATGTATGATACCAAAAGAGGTGTGGTTAATCAGTTTCATAAAGAATCAACACAGTTTACGTGTCTTTGGTCTGAATAAAAAAGAGTTTTAAAGAGCTATAAAAATAAATTCTTTGGAATGATTTTCACTTTTTTTGTCGAGATGTATTAAGGCGCTAATTATAGTCCGCAGTATAATTGTTTTGACTAAGTTTAGTAAATAAATCGTTTGAAACTGTAGAAAAAAATGTGCCGATCGATCGAACAGCAACGGTTAACGTTGCATTTAGAGACCGAATTATTGGTTGTGAAGTGCGAAAATAAATACTCTTATTTATTGTCATTAATTTTAGGCAAGTTGGAGATAAAGGAATGTCAAGATTATGTAAATATATGTACATCAGATCAATTTCGAAATTCACCAATTAAGTGCTCATTGTTTCAACTGAATTAAAAAACAGTCATTCGTTTAAACAAATGTTCACTTCTAATCCTCAAATAATAACAACTCAAATAAGAAATTGAATTCCTTCATCTACTAATTAAGTCCAATAAAATACGATTTGTTTCCCCACTAAACCTACTCAACGTCATATTTTTCTTAGTCAAAAATGATAAAATAATTCCCATAACAGAAATAAATTCACTTCCCACAACTAACTCATCATATTGTAAAGCTTTTGTGCGTTGCTATGCTTATCGTTAAGCAAAATGAAAATCCGTCAGAGAAACTTAAGATCTAAATTGAATATCATATAAAATCTGTGTACTTACAGCGTATACGTAATGTCACAGGATTACTGGTGCCTTTGCCTTCCGAGTTAACAGCCAGACAGGTGTAATCACCAGCAGATGCACGAGAAACGCTCTGCAGGACAAGTGATTGATCTGATAGGATAACGCCAGCTGATATATTGTGATGTAATTCCTTGCCCTAGATGTGGGAGTAGACAAGAAACACGCGAATTGAGAATAACAAATAGGAAACAGAGGGGAAATAAATGAACATAAATACAAGCACACAGCAATAAGAAATTATTGTTTAAATATTGTTTAATATTTGGATTCAATTCCCTCACTGAAACATCTAGAGTGAATGAAAGGTTTTAACATTTCGCTCGATGAAAGCGATGAAATTGAAAACAACATCAGATGGATAAAATGAAATGGATCAACCTACCCAGAGAGGAACGCAAAACTATGACACGTAAAATAAATAAGAAAACAAAAAAAAAAAAAAAAACATGGAGAAACGGTGTGATGAAGTGTACGGTTGCAGTACATGTTGGTACGTCAGTATAGCATAAAACAAGCAAGCATAAACAATTGTGAATTGAGTGTGATGACCTTGTTGATGAATGCAGAAGCAACAGCAACAGCTGCATTTTTTTTTTTTTTTTTTTGCTGCAACAATATCAACGGCGACAATGTGTCATTGTCAAACAATTGTTCCAAGATTGTTTTTATTTGAACGAATCCTTGAGGAAATACAACATTTTCGCATTTCTCGTTCTACGATGAAGGCATTGATAGCATAACCTAAAAACGCTAGTGCCAGTAGTGCAGTCATAATGGTGATTGAAATCTTGTTATATTGCAGGTGTACTGTATACATAGGAATGCCGTAGGTCTCCAATATGGATATTATGATTTTAATACTTCCAATGTATTTGGTGTTGAAAACACGGGTTACCCATGGAAGCTTTTTATATTTACTATACGATATATTCGCAGCTTACGTTGATTGTAAAACCGGAATGTTCTCAGAAGCCCTCTCATACACCTTTCACAGGATGCAAGCGAATTTTTTGCCATAACATACGGTTATCCATTTTTCGGTTTCAAAAGTGAAGTTAAATGAAACACACCTAAAACTGATTTCGATGAAACTTTCATTTCATTATAATGCTTGGGCCTTGCCAATGTGTAAGAAATACATCATTTAAATGACCGCATCTGGAATAGATGCACCAGCGGATCCTTTTGAGGTTCTTTCAGCATCATTTTCGGCAGCATCATACGGCTCAATGGCACCTACAGAACATAATACCAACCAAACAGTCACCCTGTTGACCCTGTAGCATGATGTGAACTTGCAATATTTGCATACAATATTTAAAAAATATAATTTAATTTTAAAAATTTAAGCAATCAGGTAAATCGTTAATAAAATTTAAAAATAGTAATGGGCTTGAATATGTTTCTTGGGAAATGCTCGAAAATGCATTAATTGGGAATGCAGAATACCAATCACTCATTTTAACCAAAAGTCTTCAATTAATTAAAAAAACTGTTGAACATTTACCGAATTGTGAAAGTTTATATAGTAATAAGGGGCTTTTCATTTATGTTATTTAAATAACTGCCTCTGGATAGGTTGCATCAGTGAATCATTTTGAGGTGATTTTCGACAAAATACGGCCTAATCACACTTCCAGATCATAATGCGCGCTAATTCTTTTTTTAAATGTTTGTAGTAAACGTTTCCAGTGCTGCTACAAATATGGGCGAGATTGGACAATGGGGCGTGGTACCTCCCATACAAACCATAAATTAAATATCCAATATTTCTGCTCCTGTTTACGGTATTTGCACAAAATTTGGTACATCGGTTTGGTGTACATATCTTACCATACCATATCATACAAATCACAAATTGAAAATCCATTATTTCTGCTCCTGCTTATGGTATTTGAACAAAATTTTGTATATAAGTTTGGTTTACATATTGTAAGTTCTGCTGCAAATATGGATTGGATTGGACAAATAGGCGTGGTACCACCCGTAGAAATCAAAAATTAAAAAACCATTATTTCTAATCCTGTTATAGGAAAATTTAAGTTTTTCAAATACTGACTTTATTTCACTTCTCATTTTTCTATGTTTCCCGACAGACAAACAAAGAACGTTGTACATGTGAAAGCGTTGCAGTAATTTTTAATCTCAATTAAATTGACTTAAATTAAATAATTTTTAAAATCTTTACAAAAAAAGTATTAAAAGCATTCATTTAAATAACCAAACTTTTCTAACAAAAATTTAAATACAGAACCAGCTATCCTGAAAATTGTAAATCATTAATTTGCCACCTTTGAAGGCAGAACGAAGTTTGCCGGGTCCACTAGTATGTATATATAAGACACTTCGACACTTCGAAGAGTCGAGTAGGCGACACGTCTAGTAAAAGTTTCTTAAAATGCGACATTTGGAATCATCGTTTAAATGTGAGAAGTCGTCAGATATTTCATTCAAGGGTGCGCAAAGGACTATTCAAAACCAACTTTGAGATAAGTTAAACAGTTCTTACTTTGTGACTTTGACGTTTCATGTGTGTTTCAAGTATAACATATATGTGTTATATTTATATATATATATATATATATATACATATACATATATAAATATAAAAATATATATATATATATATATATATATATATATATATATATGATATATTTGGAAATCGTGAAAATCTGTTTTCTTTATAAAACCATGCATATAAGAAACGTTTATATATGAAATACGCAATGGGTTGGAAAAACTCATCGAATGGCACAAGTGATAATCGGACGATGTAATATCTGGAGAATATGGCGTTTCCAAGTAGGTTGTAATGGGCTTGGCCACGTGAGGCCGAGCGTTGTCATGCTGAAGCGTTGCGATAGGCGCTTCTCGCGCCGAGCTCGGCTCAATCGCATTAATTGAAGTTGACACCGATCCCCAGCGATGGATACGCTTGGTTTAAACAGCTCGTAATAAATATCACCGACCTGGTCCCACCAAATACAGAGCATAATCATCGCAGCGTGAATATTCGACTGAATATTCGATGTGTCCATTTTTCATCATTCGTTACAGTACGATGAAGAAAACCCTTCCTTTTTAGTCGCTGAAACTGTTGTTCACAGGCGAAAAAACGACGCGCAACCTCCCTTGGCTTCAACTCATGAGGAATCCAAGTTTCTAGCTTTTAAATAATTTCCAACGCATGCAGTTACTTGGATATGGCTTGGCGGGTAACTCCTAATACTGAAGCTCTACCTGCATTTGACACGGATCTCCATCAATCAATGCCGTCAATTCAGTGTCTTCGAAGGTTTTTTGTCTTCCTTGAAGCAAACGGTCGTGATGTTGATGTTGAATCACCGTCTCTGAAGCGACATATCAAATCTTGGCACGTTGTTTCACTTGATGCGGCATCTCCGTAAACGTTTTGATGCTCTCGATGAGCGTCAGCAGCCGTTTTCTTCGATTGCAAGAAGAAAATCAATACTTCCCGCATATGAAAATTATTTGGTACAAAATCATATATATTCACACAACCAAAAGAATATGACGTCAAAGAAAATTACCACTGTGCTGAGGCGGTATGTTTACCATATGCCTAAGCTTGGCTTATGACGTTTAGGTTATGGCAGAATCGACTAGCACTTACAGCTGGCGCCATCTATTGGGAAACAGCAGGAGCTTATTTGCCCACCTAATATTGGATATGAACCCCTCAAAAACTGTTAAATTGCACAGGTGGAAATGATAATTATCTGTTTATTACTACACAAAATGTAATGCAGAGATATGATCCTGAATGAAAGTACTAAGTTATTTAAGGATAGCTATTATATATGTTTATGCATATTGAGCATGTCTTTTTTCTGTAAGCCATTTCAGTTTTTGTTTACGGTTATTGCAAAATAGCAATTTGTTCACTACCTTTCCAACTAGCTTAACCTAACAAATGTAATATGTGTTAATGTAAAGACCATTCTTATGCCCAAGTATGCCCGAGATATCATTTGAAGAATTTAACCAAGAGAAAAAAAGATAATTATATGTCAGTAACAGCTATGTATACCCGCCTTCAACAACAATTCTATCCGCAAGTGTTTGAAACAACCAAAACGGTACTAAGGACATTGAAGTTAACTAACGGATTACCGCATCAGCACACATATTCGCATGCTGACAGTTGAACACAAAGAGACAGACAGAAGGATGTCTACTTAACAGACGGACAGGATAAGAAAATTTCAATTAGTTTTACTTCCATCACGCAAGTATTAAGGAAAGAAAAGTTTTGAAAACCAAGTGAATTTCCGAAGATGTGGGGATTACATTTGGTAAGAATGGAAACAATAGAGGCAATTGGGGTTTGTCATGGCAGTCAGATGTTAAAGACATTCTTGCGAGTTAATAGAAAAACTGCTAGACATTGTGTTTTTTTTTTATAGCATCATATTTAGGAGCTTGAAATTATTTTCGTCTGGTCTCTATAGAACATCTGCAACAAAAGACATTTTAAAATCAACTTAGCCAGCGAACAGGGAAAATTTCTTTATACTAATCGTTACCTTTAATGGTTTATGATGTAGATCTAAATAAAAATTGCTTTCAGTTGCAAAAAAAGGCAAATAAAATAAAAGCAATTTAGAAATAATAGTAAAAAATAAATAATATTTGTAGACATTTGCAAAATAGTACTATTCTAAAGGAAAAATAAAATTGTAAAGAATTCCTTCAGCTGTTTCAATTGTGATAAAAAAAAGATACCGAAAAAGTGGTTATTTTTAATGTTTCTCACAAATTCAATATTTAAAATTATTTAAGTTTTTTGAATTTGACGGAAGCATTAAAAATTGTCATGTTTTTGGTATTTTTTTCACTTTTCGCCCTTGCTCAAACTGAAAAATATTTTATAGATGTTTTTCTGAGAGAACAGTAGTCCTTTCAACGTTTTCAATTTTCCAAGCAATTTTTTCGTTTGACATTTTGCCCACTCTAATTCACATCATGCAGTTTCTGACACTACGAGTATTAGGTCGCAAGATTTTGGATGAGATGCTTAGATAAACCGCATTAAAAAAAATTTGGTGGTGAAATTTGAGCATTTGGAAAATTTCACAATATTCGTGGTTTTCTTTTCTCTTATTCGAAAATGGGTCCAAAAGTTTGAAGACACTGGTGCAACCCTGGGTAAACTAAAATTCGGACGACCAATATCATCAAAAACGGCAGAAAACCCGGAGAGTCTGTTCGTGACGATCCAAACCTTTTAATTCGGAAGCGAACAAGTGTTTTAAATGTGCACAGATAATCAATACACCGTATTTCGCACAAAGACCTAAAGCTTCACCCCTTTCAAATTAAATTGGTGCAATGATTAAAGACGTTGGATACCAGTCAGAGGCTTGACTTCATAAATCAAGAATTGAGCGTTTTCACTTGAAGCTTAATTTCGTCTTAAGGGAGTTCAAAGAGTCCGAAACGTAAGCACCAGCAATCTATCAATTTGCTTAAAATGACCATATGGGCTGGAAACGGACAGTTGCAGTGGTTTCTGAGTGATATACGGGGATTTTAGACAATTTCTTGTTGCCCGAACTACAGAACGTCACATACGTCGAATACGTCTCTAGCGAGTTCGTGAAATTTTCCGTGGCAAATTGGTCTGCTGTACAGGTGACTTAAGGTAACCTCCACGCAGTTCTGATTTAATACCTATAACTTTCCTATGAGAATATCCCATAAGAAATGTTACTGTCCACTTAAATAGGTGCCAAAAACGCAAGGGTTTACTTTTGTACGATATTATTTATATATATATAATTATTTTATATATATAAATAAATTTTGAAGTTGAGTACTTTAATAATTAAAAAATATTTTTTCGATAAGCGTCTCTCTTTTTTATTCGACCCTTAAATGTAAGCTTTCTTTTGGAACGCCTTCTCGAAAATGTTCTCTATCTTTCCATGTTTGGTACTAATTAGCTAGACTGGAAAGTAACTGACTTACGTTACTCCTTGTACCGATAATTTGATTATTCCCACGTTGGAGCACTAATGAGCTGTTTGATTTCGGTACTGAAGCTTTATTGGAAAACCTGTAAATATGGTACTGCACCGGTACTTTAACATGGGCCATAGTACTTCGCAATCATTGAGTTGTAATCTGTCAACTTTCTGGGTTTTTATGCCCGATATCGTTTAGAAAAAAAAACCTGTTTATCGAAAAGCGGAAAAGTGGGAACATCGATTTGATCACTCTGCTAGCAATCTAATTATAATCGTGATTTTTTGAAAAATACTTGATATATTTCGAAGGTGGATGTGCTTGTAAATGAAATTACATAATTTTGTATTAGAATCCAAAAATTTGAATCGTTTTTTATACGAAAATGCTATGTTTTCAACTTTGGGACAGCTATTATAAACAAATGCTTGTACAAACACATAGATACCGGGACAAACCTAAACAGGTGAAAATTTAGAATGCCTGAAATCGTCTCCTCATAAATTTTGCTAAATGTCAGTTTTGATTGGGACGAGAAGATACGCCATGTCTTACAGTTTCTTTTCAATACAGGTAAAAACTGCAAGCCAGGAGATTAAAAATGTGAATAGTACTTATAGTTCTGATACTGTTATAGTGAAGCGCAGTTTTGATTTCAACGATTCTGCTTCGGAAACTTTGATGCCAAAGAAGCACCACGCTCTGGAAAGCTAATCGTCGAAAACGTCGATAAAACAATGGAAATCGTCAAGATTGACCGTCATGTGTTCACTGCTACGATTTCCCAAGATCTAAACAGAATACAAAAAACCCATTTGTAAATAATTGCCTAAGATTGGATACAAAAAACAGTTCGATGTATGGATGCCACACGAGTTAACGCAAAAAAACCTTGTGGATCGAATTCCCATCTGCGAATCGCTGCTGAATCTGGAAAAAATTGACCCATTTGCGAAGCGGATGATGATTGGTGACGACAATGCCGAATGAATAATGGTGAGCTGTTACAAATTGTTGTCGGGCCAGGATTGATGATCAGTAATGTTGCGATTGACGGCTCTCCTACGGTCAAATTCTTAATATTGAACCGTGCCGTCAAAAATTGAGCTGCCTGAAGGCAATAGGAGAGGAATTGCATTCCATAAGGAAATACACATCGATTGTGACTCGCCAGAAGCTCCTCCCAACCAAGGGAGGTTCTTATGCATCCAGCTTATAGTCCGGGCTTGACACCGAGTGATTACTAACTGTTTCTGTCTAGATCGAATGAATTTGCTGGTGAAAAATTCTCCTAAAGAGAAACTTGTGAAAATCCAATGTCCTAATTTTTTGTCAGAATGGACGAGGATTTCTATGGGAGAGACAAAATGTAATTACCTTCAGAATGACAAGAAATTATAGAACAAATCGGTGCATATTTCAACTATATTGGATCATTAATAAGTATGCTAAATAAAGCCTTTAATGCCACGCAAAAATGATGGATTTTTTACTACGCCTTTTTATGTATTCAAGCTGCACCTATAAGATTCGCACAACTACCAAGCAAAGTAAACATGTTTATTTAAAATAGCAACATGTCTTTACCAGTCTCATTTACAAAATTGATGTTTTCAGTTTAAAACTCTGGCAGCTTTTCTTTTTTTTTGAAGGATTCTGTGATAGTTCTTGCTTTTAACACATATCTCACTCAGACGCTATTTCTAATACAGTGTTAAGTGCAGCTCTTAAATGAGATAAACTGTCAAATAGTCCATTTGTTTTTGTTATAACTCCTAGCACTGAGCTGTATTCCTATTGTATTAATAACCCTGTAACACTTAGTAATCAATCTTCGGAGGGATTCTTGTTCCTTCTTCCCTTATTTCACACTTGAAAACCTGTGCCGTAAAGTAATTTGTGAAATGGATTGTATGAGATTCTCGAGTTCAGTTCTTTAATGCCCAACAATTTACATTCACAAATGAGGGAACTTTACGTAATTATGGAACAACAGACAACACACGAATGTAATTTACTTAAAATGTGTTGTTGAGAGTTTTGTAAAGCACTGAAACTTTTCAACCTAAACTCGTTTGACACAACTCTATTAATTAAGAAAATGTATACAATAATGGTTTTGGAGAACCAAAAATTTGCTTAATGATCCATACGATGGCTGTAGTGCTGCTGTGTACCTGTGCTTGAAGAGGGCCCGATCACACAAATCTTTATAAGTGCTTTGAAAATATTTACTACGTTTATACTTACATTATGAAACCAGGACATTTTGTATGGTTTTGGGTTGGATTGAATAACACATTCAAAGTAAACATCATCGCCCTCTTTAATGTCGTCAGGATTAAGGGATGATCCCATTTTTAAGTGCGCGGTAGGTTGATCTAAAAATGTTGAAAGTTGCAGAAACAATTAGTAAAATTAAAATTGTTAAATTGTATTAAAAAATTACTAGAAATTAGAAAAATATCTTCAAATTTTATTTCTGTGTCAGTTTCGTGGTTAGTTTGTTATGCAGAAAATACTCACTCGTAAAATAATTATATACCCTGTGGAAATTTGTAGAAAAATTCCAATATTTGCAAAATCTATTTTTGAAAGATAGATCCGTAGTTGCACTGGAATTAAACAAATCTGGTACGGATTCAGCGTTTGAAATGAAACCGAAGCGCAATTCCACACATCTTTTGGTACTTTCCACAGAAATTAGTCGATTTCCTGAAATACAATCTTTGCTCTGTAATTTCTAATAGCTTTGACACAATTCTATGAATTGTTGCCCCTTTCATTGATTTACAATTCTTTGTAATATTTGGGAGAAGCTTACCAAGTAAACATGCCTTTTCTGTTATATCCTAAATGACAAATGACCACTTTATACCTTTTCAGCAGTATTTCGTTAAATCCATGCAATTGGTGGGCTAAGTTCTGAGAATAAAACATGCAGGCAAATGCCACACCCCTTTTATAACTCTCCTTACATTCTGGCCGATTTTGTTTTTCTACTTGTTTCCTTAACTCACAGTCTTCAATTGTCTTTTGCCAAAAGTATTGAGTTACAATGCTTTCGGTAAAACTTGAAAAAATCTTCCGCATAACCATGCCTTCTCTGGTAATTCCCTTACAAATTACCTAATTTAACCTATATATTCCTAGATAGACGGCGCAGAAGAGGGCGACCAAAACTCCGTTGGAAGGACCAAGTTTTTGAAATAATATCGAAGCTTGGTGTGAAGAATTGGAGGAAAAGTGCAGAAGATCGAAGCGCCTGGAATTATTTTATATGGGCGGCGTATAATAGATAAGGCTATCTATTACAGTCGCCACATAAGAAGAAGAAGAAGATTCCTGGATTTATATTTTTCTTCCAATTGTATGAAATATTCAATACAATTTAGTAGGAACGAGGCGCTTAGTACACTCAGTTTTCTTCAGTTCAACAAAAAAAATGAATTGCGTTGTCACGATCCTTAGAGTATTACGCATAAAAATTGTCTCATTCAGCAAAAATCTATGTTATGATTATGCTTCCTTTATTGTGTTTTAGTTCCGAGTACTTTTTCATGGGACTTTAACCATCTGCGATTTGTAGCCAAACTTACAAACCTACAGTAATTTTTCTCACCTCTTATTTTAAGACTACAACGGAACCTAACAGTGCTCCAGCTTTGAATATTAATTTTAATTTTTTAATAATTTTATCATGGGTGAAATTGGGCAAAAATAAAGTATAAGGATCGCTGCCTTAATATGTAAATATGTAACTGAATATGCTAAATTTCGATAAAGTGACATATGATGGGGGAATTTATAAGTTGGTTTAATTGACTGAAATTTCTTCCTTTGAGCACTATAAAATAGAACATGGATATATTAACGAATCAAGTACAGAGTGGCGCACGAATCGTGCTACGACGCAAGAGTAACTGCCAATTAGGGACAGTTATTTAAACATGTTGAAGGAGTTTTTTCACCCAGCACTGCGCCGAAGTCGTGACCATTTCAGCAGCATTTGATTCCAGCAAAATGGATCAGCTGCACACATAGCCAGACCGGTTATGGCGGAGCTCCAGCGAAAATTCCCACACAAATTAATATCCAGAAACTTCACTTTCCACTGTCCGCCAAGGTCACCTGACCTGACTGCACCAGACTTTTTTTATGCGATTATGTCAAGCAAGAGTTGTACAAAACGAAACCAAGGAATTTGACTGTATTAAAGCATTTCATTGAAACAGTAATTGAGGCAATACCGACTTCAACCTCAGGCCGTAATGAATAATTTTCTGGTCAGGTGTTGCATATGCGTGAATAAGTATGGAGCTCATTTACGGCCTATGATCTCCAAAATCGATTAGTTATATAAAATAAAATTTAATTTGCAATGCAAAATGAAATACATTGATTTAAAAATATTATTTGAATTTGTCATTGTAGTACAATTGGTGCTCCACCCTGTACATTAAGTTTTAACGGCTTATTATTTGTTGCTCTTGACTTATAGGATAAATATGAGAGTCATGTTGTCAATATATAAATTACAAAAAAGTGATTTTTATCATATTGTCAAATACCACCCCTCAGTTATAATCCCCCCACATTTCAACAAAGTGTAATTCCCACGCCAAAACGCTCCACAGGACATGGTGATTACCTAAATGCCACTACTGCCAGTGTCTTAACCATACTAAGCGTTGTGCTGTAGTTCAGTCATAATACTCAGAAGGACAGAAATTTGCATTTGAAATATACAATGACCAGCAGCTAGAAATTATGCAACAAGCGCATGCAATCCTCTTTCAAAATCACAAATCGCATATCCTGATTCCTGCCAAGTAATGTTCCACTAAAATAATATCGACACAGTTTTCAATTCGACCACCCAGATTTTTGCTGTACTAAGGCCTATTATAAAAACATTGCAAAAATTAGATCTAAAACTGTGATAGCACACGAATTAGCCTACGTCAGTGTTTTGATTTATACATCCTTTAAGCACAGAATGCTTTGTTGAAGATGTCACATCTGAAGGTGAGAATACTGTGTTGTTAAGCTGTTGGTATATGACCGTCTCTTAAAAAATTAATAGATATATAACGTTCATGTGAAACAAGGGTATCCAAAAATCTTTTAAAAGATAATATCTCAAAAAGCGAACGCCGATTTTTTTTATTTTTGGTCACAGATAGTTTTATTTGTTGGTTATGCAGTATCTGAATGTCAGAATTATGTCTTTATAGCTTCAGAGAAGACTATAATTACAATGAAAAAACCAATTTTAACAAATGCGTACTTTTTTACTGCCAATTCATATTCCTTCCTCTATGTAAGGAGTAAACTGTGAACTGAAGAAGCCCTTTTTGTCGTTATTTTTGTGGATTACGGAAAAAGTGCCCTAAAATAGTTATCTATTGTAAAAATTTACTGAGCAAAGAATAAAGTATTGCCAAAAACAAAAATCGTTTATCTTCAATTCTCATATATCACTTTGGATCTTTTCCAAAATAATTTCATAAAATCGATACCAAAATTTTTGACATGAAATACTATACAAATATATTGAGGTTATACTTCAAAGTTTTCTATCTCATAAAATGCCACAGGTAGATCAGTCAATATTTTCAACAAAATGTTGTGAAAAAGATTCCAATAGAGGTTATGTAAAATTATAACGTCCCTTGAGTCCGTTTTTACAAGGACAATTACAGTACATAAACGAACTGATTTCTATATTATATTTCTTTTAGTATTATCATGATCCATATGCTATTTATTGTTAGGGAAAGGGGTGCTTAAAAATGGCCTTTACAAATATATAGAAAGGATATAAGGAAAATAAAGGTGATGTTTGCTTACCTTTAATAGGCTCTAGTTAAATAACCCTTACAAAGAAATTAAGAAATAATTTCGCCAAGTAATGCTAATTTTATTGTAGTTATTTCGGTCTTTTTTTTTTTTTTTGATAAAGCCAAAAATAATTTTTATAAAGCCGATATAAAATATGTGGAGGAAATTCGCAACATAATTGTAAAATAGTTTATGTAAAATTTTTTTAGTCAGATGAGTTTTCCGGGAAATTGTTCTGGAAAAGGAATGAATGACCATTTTTATCCTGGACAACATCTTAAAAAATTTGCTTCGCAGTAAATTTATAAAAATTTTTAATATGCGCTCCAGTATTTTTTAAAAAAAGGATATGCTAGAAGTTGAATTGGGCAATTTAGGTGTAGTGAATCCTGCAAAAGTGAATTTTTCATTTCTCTATAAAAGCATCAAACTGAAATTTTGGTTTATTATTGAGAACAGGTGTAATTGAGAACAGGAATTAAAAAGATTCAGGTAATATCTTGAGGTATAGTCCTTCAAAATTCATTTTTTATTTCTCGACATAATTCTACAAGAATATTACGTTTTTACGTGAAGAGAATCGAAAGTCATAACCTTTATTACTTAACAATACAACTTTCCATGCCATCCAATGAGTGTCACAAAGTTAGCAATCTTCGTTAAAAGAACATACAAACCAAAATAGTTTTGGGCATCATAATTTTCACACTATATAGATTTTGTAATTGGCGTAAAGCTTTTTCATAGTACGATTTAGCGGGATACATAGAAGCGATCGGGTTGAAAATTTCTTTATATTGTATTAAAAATTTGTGATTTAACGGATATTTCATAATTGTTGCCATAAATGGTATATTCATTTTGGCATTACGTTTGCAACAACTAGAAATATTATTCTGAGGCCCCATAAAATAAATATATATTTTCTTGAGAGTCATAAAAATATATGGCGATCAGCATCCAGCAGCGCGTCTTGTGTAAGGACTATGGGAATCACAAAGATAATGTAAGGGATGCCGGAATTTTGCATAATTTTGCAGGTTAAGTTAGAAGTTGACCCAGTAGGAAGAAACTTGACCAAACAAATGCTGAACACACGTCATGAAAAAGGTCTTTATCATACCGTTTTGCAGTTTCGCCTTTAATAGAGATAAAGGATGATGTTGTTTATATATACGAGTATATTGGGAAGATCTATCCCAAATCATATAATTATTTATTTGTGCGCGTTAATTGAAAATAACTACCTATTTTCCACTGGAAAATAAGTTAAGTAAATATATGACGTACGATAAAAAGATATTTCTGACACGCCCACTTACATGACGGCGTATCGGCACAATACTCTCTGCACTAAGGGCAACAAATGGCACAAGCAGACGAAATAGATGCGGTAAAAACAACTTCTCCATACAAGGACAAAACCAAGCTTTGGTGTAATGGGTCTTCGCAGTGTTTTTGAGCAATTTATTCATTAATTAAGTCTTTCCAGCCTTTTAAACTTATGTGATTGCCCCAATTATATGCGTTATTATCGGAGAATATTAAAAAATATAAATTTTCACTAGAAATCGATAAAGGTGATTCCCTACATTTGAGAAGAACGTAGTTTTGACATGTAAACACATATGACGAGTTAGTTCATTGTTCACGACACTGGCGATGTCAAGGCAAGGTGGCGACATATAAGGTCTGGTGCGGCCGAACTTTTGGTGACCGTACAATTTCACATCTGTCACTTGTGTTAGTTGTTATATTTTCATATAATCTTCTTTGTTAAGTCTAATGTTTGCGAGCAGTTGTAAGTGACCAGACTGAATATGGATTAATATACAGCTATAATAATAATAATACATTCGTGATGGTTTATGCAAAATATCTCAAAAACTATTCACTTTGGTTGAAGTGTTTTGAATTTTCAGTTTGCTTGTGTACCCCGATACTTGAGATGTAATGGCCGAAGGCGAAAAACTCTGATGAAATCGGTGTTGTGGTGTTACTGTTATAATTAATTATTCGCTGCTGACTTTTCAAACATTGTTGTTTGTGTATTTGGAACAGACAAGATTACGTGCTGACCGCAAAAAAAAAAGAAAAAAAAAAAACAACAGCCGATAATTGACCGACTAAATCACAGTAGGAAAAAAGTACTATCGAGCGTTATTAAAAACATATATTAGTCTTTGATATGGAGTAAAACTGCACGGTTTTCACCTGAAGAAAATTCCACATAGTCATCTTTTATGACGATGCCTTATAAAGTCACAAATGAAATGAAGAATTTTTCATGTCTATTATTTAGCGAATCACATTCTTCTTCTTGTTGATATGTATATAGAAAAAATTGACAAAATAACAATGTTATCTTAAAATACTATTTCGAAAGTAACTTTTGAATCATTCTAATAAACTCTGCAAATACTTATCTAAACTATCCATAAACTAACTGTTTCCATCATCTTCAGCGATTCGCCCGATATCAACAAAACGTTATTTATATTGATTCACTTAACACCCACTCTTTGCCTTCGATTCCCACTCAATTCAGTCCCATCGTAGATACACAATCAAATAATCTAAATACTTTCTCCGTTTAGCTGGCCAATGGATTACTTGCTTTTATTGCCAGCCACACCAATGGAATCGTGATTGTTGTCTATCATGTAAATTGTATACGATTTTAAATGTTTTATAACCCTTGTAGCGAGAAAAAGGGGAGGAAACCCAAGCAAATTCGTAAGTACTTTTATTTGCTTTTGTTTGCTGGCCACATTCAAATATTGTCGAAAGTTGTGTATTAAACACTGGGTTTAAGTTGGCGTTTTATGGCATAACGCCACTTTGTGGAAGAGTCTTCTGCATGGACATGTGTATGGCAGTATGAAATTGGGTCTGAGCTTGCAATAAACGAAACGACAATCTGATGTCGTAGTTACCACAACTGGTCACTTCCAACTACTGAAGTGTAGCCAAGTGTCCATCTTCTTTGCGATGGGTGGTTGTAATTGTTGTTTTTGTTTTGGTTTTTCACACAATTACATTTTATATCGGATTTTTATGGTTTAACTTTATTTCAGTGCTTGCTAGCAGTTTGGTAACTTCCGTTCGTTCCAAGGAAAAACTAAAAACAGGATTTCTTCTTGTTTGGTTCATGTTGTTGATTCTTATGCCAAATATTCTTTTGCTTAGTTTGAATACCACAAACAAGAGAAAGAAGCTAAAGGGGAAATAATATAAATGAAAAACTTGAGCCAATGTTTGGCAATTTAACCGGTCATATCCTTTTTATAACATGGCAGCATAAAGAAAAGTTCACATACATATATAAAGGGTTCAACATGAAGGTTGTCACACAGGTGCATTAGAATGCACATAAAATTTTAATTACTCCGGTATATGAAACTGACGTAAGGGAGCTAGTTAACCTAAAGTCTTGTAGTAATTAAAATAAATTGCAAATACGTTCACAATATTTTGGATGGACAACAGTTTTACATTGTGTTACTGGAGAAGACGTTGGCAAGCACAATGTGGAATGTAGTGGTTGCACAACAATAAAACGCCATGAAAAATAATATTGGTCAATATGAAAGTTGTAGGGGAAAAGAGTTTAATTTTAAAACACTTTTAATTCTTAATAAATTGGAAAAACTGGATATTAATTTGGTCTAAATATTTGAAATGGTTGAAGCTCCAACTTTCTTCAAAGTTTGATGATAAGAATGCGAGCCTACAAATCTGTTCAATGAAATAAAGTCTCAACTAGTGTAGAATATATTTAAGAAGCAAATTATTAAAACATCTATTTCAAACAAGGATATCGCACCGCGTCTGGGGTAAAGGATGCTGCATTCGTTGCAACGCTGGAGCCAATTGTAACGCGAGCAGTGAAGAAACGCTTTAAGGAGAATAGATGGAGACCGTCTATAAAGGCAATGGGATAGAGGTGAAGGCAGGAAAAATGTAATATGATATGCAGTCCTTCTGCCATAAGAACAGTAGAAGAAATTAGGTCACATCTAAAAGTTATTAATTCCAGATAACAAGTGAAGAAATTACGTCAATTGTTGACGGTGGCATAAATTGCCCAGAACCGACCCAAATCGAGGTCGTGATATTAGTTTCACGACATAAGAACACCAAAGCTACGAATACTAATGTCCTGACCACACAGATATCTAAGATCGCTGGCAACGATCTGACTCAATGAATGCGTGCTTGGTGATAAGAATCTAAGCGTTTTATATCCTGCACTCAAAAGAGGCAATAAAAGTATGTAAGAATTATCGCGATATTTTTACTAGCGCTTATAAGATACTCTCAAGAGTGGTGTGAGGAGGACTAAAGCCTATTCTATGTAAGCTGATTGAACTATATCAGTGCGAGTTTAGACATCGTACATTTTATACAGACGAGATATTTACTTTATGGCGAATCCAAAAGAAGAACCAAGAAAAACATATCGCCAATGTTTCCCCGATTATAAAGCCCGCTTCGGTGATCCGACAAAAAACTACGTGATCGAGTATTCCCCCGACATCCTTTTGAAGATGACAATGAGAAAAGCTTCTATAAACTGGTAGAATCTTTAGCAAAAACAATATCTTAAACAAACATGCATTATTGCATTATTGGCCGAACACTGCGAAATGTTAGTGCAGCCCCCCCAAACATTGAAAAAGAATCCAAAAAAGTGGATTTGATTGTAAATGGAGTTGACAATATCTCTGAACCAGTTCAGAGAGTCCTCGGGAGAAAATTGCTCTGTGCAATGCGTGAATCCATCGGCGTATGACTCATAGGCTATATGATCAAATGCATAAAAATTAAAATATTGCGGAGGCACTTGCACCGTTAGTCTTCGCCACGAAGCTCGATGGGAGACAAAAACGGAATAGAAGTACCAGGAGAAGAAGCTCATCATTGCATCGTCGTAGTCAAGCACATCAAAATATAGCGGCAAAATTGATTAGGTTAGGAGGTGCTGGGTGAACCCAAACGGGATGAACTCTTCCAAAGTGAACTGAATGGGTGGCGCCGAAGAGGGCGATCAAAGCTTTCCCATCCTCATTGTTCAATTTTCAGGTTTTTAGCCCATGAATTCTTAAATCTTTGTCACACCTACAGCAGTTAAAATCTCTTAAGGGCATTAGACAGTATTATAAATTAAACAGTATTATTAGTCGAGAAATTCTTGATTGGAAAAAAACTTCAATCAAAGTTATGGATACACAAAAGAATTCCAAAAATCAATCAATCTAAGACCAGCAGATCGTCATTACTACCATGTTTTCATATATGGAGTTAATAATTATGCAAAAATTTCAGGAAAAGCGTAAGTAAATAATCTATAATCGTCAAGCTAAATATGCAATCAGTCACATAGTAAGTTTCTTTTGCGAGTCCCTCCTTCATTGACAATGTTATTATTAAGACTGTTATTTCGGCTACGATCGTTTTCGTTTGCTTTTCATTCCATATAAATGTTTATATAACTGTAAGTCTTTGAAAGGCGTTCTGAATCAAGCGATCGAAAAACTGCCCTATTGGATTTTTGAGTACAAAATCTTATCTTTCCAATACCATTCACCGCCACCCAATCGTGCTTATACAACGCGAGACACTAAAGTTGAAAAAATAAGATTTCTTTATTTTTCAACATAACCTTCTTTTAGCCCGAAGCACTTTTTTCAGTAGTATTCAATAGCTTCTACACCCTGTTTATAGTAAGAATTTTCAAATTCCTTAAAATAGCCATCAGCGGTTGACTCCATCTCTTAATTGTTGGTGAAGCAATTCGAACTTTAGTTCATTAATTTTGGCCATCGCAATGGTGGATGTTTGAACTGGAGCACTGTATTGATGAAACAACATATTCCTTTTCGCCAAATGCGACCTTTTTCCATAATTTCATCGCATAAACACTGCAATAAACTAGCATAATTTTTATTGATGGTTTTGCATTTCTGAAGATAAATAAAAATAATCCCATGCGCATCCCAAAACACAGACGACATGACCTTGGCTGCAGATGGAACCGTCTTTGCCTCCTTTAGACACGATTTTCCCATTCCAGTTCACTGCTTCGAAAGTTCTTTTGTCTCAGTCGTGAAATGGCGGAACAATGGTCTTATCCGTGGTTATAAATCGTTAACACTCTACTGAATCTTCTCCACGACGCTGACTTTTCTCTACTGAGAGCAAAAGCGGCACCCATCTTGCGCACAGATTACTCACCTGCGATGGACCTTTTGAAATGACTATCATTACGAGCATACAATACCATTTTGTGGATTTTCTTAACCCTGTCTGGCGTGAACACCTGAGTTGGTCGACCATTGCGGTGTTCGACTTGATAACTCGTACGGCCTCGTTCAAACTTTGCTAGAAAATATTTTACAGTCATAAATAAAGAAACACAAGAGTAGAATCTAGGTTGCTTTTAATATTGGTTGGACTAAGATCTTTCAAATGAAAATATTGAATTACGTAACGGTGACCATTTTTTTCCTCTGTTTACAAATTCACTGATTCACAAATCCAAATAAAAATACTAAACAACGTGGAGCTTTGAAACTTAAAAAATATGTTTTATAAGATTGCCACCAAAATAATTCCTTTTTTCAAACTACTTGCACCATCTACGAGCAGGTCGGCTAGTTAGTGGGGCGCCCTAGTAAATTTGCTCACACGAAAATTATTTCTACAATTATATTTTAAAATTTCTACAATCCGGTCGTACCTTTTTTTTAACATTTTGTTTTAGCACAAAGACACTTTTTATCTAATAAGAGGTACTTTTTAATTAAAAAAAAAAAAAAAGAAATAAATCCAATCTGCCAATTATTTTCTAGTTTTCACGGAGAACTGAGAACGAAATCTTGTTTTTCAGTATAAATTTCAGGAAAATTTGAAATATTCTTTTCTTATACAATTTGTGAAAAAATAATCTGCATGCCGGTGTGTTATCCTGGTAACTGACAATTTGCACCGCTCTTGTGCAGTCAATTTCTCCATCCCCAAACACTCATGCACATTTTATTCTATCATGATAAGGCCAGGCATTTTATCGGTCGAGGTGCGAAAAGGTGCCATTCATTATATTGTTAACACACAATATGTTATTAATATTATTGTCGGTTTGCTTGTGCAACAATAGTTAACAGGATAGTCGGTAATTACCCTGTTTGGAAAAATTATAAAAAAATTTCATGAAATTGAACATTGCACAAATTAAGTAACGTTACTTCATGATACTTTGAAAATAGTTAGAATTGTACTTTATTCCAAGGAACGGTAAAAAAAGAACTAGTTTTTAGAGTCCATAGAATGGTGAAAAACTCATTCAATGTACATCACAATTAAAGTGTAACAAATGAAGTGTAACTCAAAGTATGCAGTAAATTGATGAAGTTTAAATGATTGAGTCCACAAATTATTTTCTCAACGAATTGTCACTCACAAACTGCAGAGACAGCCAAAGGCATTATCGGTGCAAACTAAGTTTAAGTTAGCACAATTCTGTTTATGTGTAAAAGTTACGAAGAATCTTTTCTGTAAGGATTTCTGTACCGCTTACTCTTTGTATATTGGCTATATCTTACTAGATAGTACAATTAATGGACGATAGGTGGTGGTACGCAGATAGCGTATTAAAGGATAATTTAGCAACATATTTTTTCATCTGTTATATAACATGCAAATATCGTGGAGGTTATCTCTTTTAGAGATGATATTTTACCAAAAACAAATATTTCGTACTGCAATACCCTTTTGTATTCGGAGTATTATATAGTATACCTATACAATCATTGATTGTTGGCAAAGTAAAACATATCGACAATCCCCTTAGACAATCTTGTAATGCTCAGCATTCGCCTATTTGTGTACGATAATACTGCTATGTAGATAAACTTTGGTCAATTAAGTGTTTCCACGTCCTTGAAGGCAATTTTTCTATCAAATTTCACCATCATAGTAACCACATATTCAACCACAAAGACCACTAATGCAAATTATACTCCAATTCCTTTTAGATATAAAACAATACCTAAACTTTAACTATGCGCCAATCCACAGAGATTTGAATAAAATTGGCGAAAGGCTTTTTCTTTCTTTTTTTTTCGTTTTGCTTTGCCAAAATATCAACCTTGGCAAAAAAAAAAAAAAAAATCGCCACAGACTACGAACTGCGCGAAGAGGCACGGAGAGAAATTCTTTAACGAGTATTAACTAGAAGTAGTCAGTAATTGGGCCAATGTTTACTTTATGGACTTTGGGTATTGTTGGTACTATAAACATTAACTAACTAACTAACAAACTATATAAAGTTTACGATTGAGTTAAGTTAGTTTGTATGTACAAACGTAAACGCGTGCATAGAGTACATTTCAATATGCTGAAAATGTAAATGATACTCAGGTGAGCTACAATGTTGTTCGCATACTAGTGTTTTCGCTAGAGTATTTCTGTCATTTGTTTACAAACTTTGTTTGCATCCATTTCAGTCTTCATCTTGGCTTCATTTTGATTACTTCTTTAAACAATGTTGTTTAGTTTGAGTGATGATCGTAAAACTAACGCAGATGTTTCCCCCTGGCAGGAGAAAAGGGTTTTTGATACTAAAATCGAAGCGCAGTTTGATGATGTCTTTAAATATACCTGAACAATTTAATAGTTTGCGATGTTAATAATTCCAGGTAGTACGAATAATGTATTAGTCGTCATTAAACGCATTTAATGTTTAGTTAAAGCGTAAAATTCGTGAACAAGATTTGGTTTCAGAGCTGTAGGAAAGGCTATATGAAATATTAAGAAGAAATTCCCTTGGTTCTCATGGATAAGCTATGCTGGAGTTTTTTCACATTTAATGAGTTTATGTGCATTCTATAAGATATCGTAAATATATTGTATTTTTCAAATAAGCGTTTTCAGTTATTTGTATCTCGCATTTTATAAGAGCGATTAGGAAAGACACGACATCGTACTAAAAAGATTACTCAGTCAGTTTTGTGATTTCTTGATTCAATATTTTTTGAATGATCGTCGAAGATTGATACCAGCAAAGTGAAAATAGGCTACATTTTACTATTTTTCTTTGATAGAGGCGAAAAAACAACACAATCGAAAATATGAATAATGCTTATAGTTCTAATACTGTAACAGTCAATTACGTTTGTTCTACTTGCTCCCATTTAGATAATTTTGACTTTAAAAGGTCAATTGCCGAAAATGTCGATAAAATAAAAGAAATTGCCAAGTCCAAGCACTGCTTCGACTGCCCAGATTGTCACTTACATAGGTCAACGTAAAGGAAAGATGACCGTGGTAGAACTGCGGTGAACCGGAGTTGGCAGTTAACCCATGGTTAAACTTTCAATTCGGATCTGCGCTTTTAACGATTGAATGACGTGAAGGAACAAACGCCAAGGAGTAGGCAACAGAAGAGGAATTGTGTTCCATCAGGAAAAAGCCAGATCACACACAACGATACTGACTGACCCGAAGCTCCTGGAGCTTGGTTGGAAGGTATTTATGCATTCATCTTACAGTGCGGATCTGACATCAAGTGACAACCACTTGTTTCTGTCTATGGAAAATGATTTGAGTGGCGAAAATGTAGCTTCATAAGGTGATTGTGAAAATCGATGGTTCCAGTTTTTTTTAGCAACATGTTATCGAACTAAACGTGCATATTTGACCTAAATCTTATAATTTTAAATGAGCTAAACGCCTTTTAATGTAAAAATAATGGATTTCTATTTGCTGTACCTTATATTGGTAGACTTGCTTAGAAAGGCGGACGATTCCAAACATCAACTTCAGAATAATTTCCTTACATTTTTGGTATCGTGAAACGTATTTCCACATCAACGTCAACTTTATTAATTCATCAAAATGTACAAGGTTGCTCTATTTATACTAAAATAACTTATTCTAGAATATGCTACGATATTTCAGAGAGAACACATATTTACATAATAGGTACAACAAAGACAAACATATTCACAGAATATTGTTGCTTATCATAGATTAGAATTCTAGAATGTTCTCATTTACATAACAAGTGAAAAAGAGATAACAATAGACTATATAATGGGAGTGAGAGGAACAAACATAGCTTACTGTCGTAAACGAAATTCTAGAAGTCTTATTTACAGAAAAAGAGGGAAAGAGATTACATATATCATACTTAAATGTTCTGGGAGCGGTTTTGATGATCTTTCTAGAATATACACTTAGAGAAATTACACTCACATGCTACACATTATGACAACCAAGCAACTGGGTGTTTTCAGGACCTAAAATCAAATTACAAAAAAATGCAACCAAAGATACATATTTACAGCGCAATCTAAAACATTCAAATTAATTTCCTTTCCTATGTCAATACAGAAATATCCATTAAATATAATTATATACTTAACAGAAGTTACTAAAATTAAACAGCCAAAAAGTGCTTAAACGGACTCTATTCCACAGTGCCACTAACTTTCTGTGCATAAGTAATTCGAAAAACCATTGTTTTTGTTTTTTCTCATTAAACAGCTCCCTTCACATGTCCAGCATCCACCCACACAATTGACCAGAAGTGTATTAAGAATTGAAATTAATTAATGCATTTTATTTAAGTGTAGTACCGTGAAGCTCTATCACATTTTCTAAATTCTCTAATGCCGCCATGGTAATCAATGCATACAAAATAGCATTTCATTTTAATGAATTTCCCGCATAATCCTTAAAATAGCCATATAAATGAAACTTTATAAATACATCGCCCACTCTTCTCTCGCTACACCCAATGCATTAATGACTATGGCACAGAGCACATATAAACGGCTAGGACGACGAAAAATTCTATGTATAATTAGAATAAATTATAGGGTTGTGATGAAAAACCAAAGTCACAATACAGTGAAAAACTACGTAGGCCTAAATCAGTCGAAAGCTTGTTGATGAACGCGAAAGCGTTGCAGAGATAAAAATTGGGTATTAGAATAAAGTGAAATTTACATTTTTCGTCGACAATTGACCATGAAACAATAAATGAGGAAACTCGTTGCGGTAGTGATGTGGCTTGTCACCAGTACATAAATAATTCAGTAATATTTGTCCACAGTAACCAATAAAAAACCGCACACACATACAAATAAGGATGGGTTAGTAAAAGTAAAATGACGTTAAATTGTATTCGACCATGATATGCAATGAGATTGTCAGCCATAGACGTGGCAAATAAAGTGCACCCAGACACATTGGCATAGATATTTAAAGGTTGTCCACGTAATTCAGTGATTTTATATGCAGGGGTATTGGCTCGCAGTGTTGTCAATTGCACGCTTCTGTAGCAACCATACGGCTAATGGCAGCGCGCGCATTTTTTGACAGGCGTCAGCCTATTATGTTTTACAACGCAGTTAAAAAAAATCGTCAAAATGAAATTTAAACGTATCAGTATTATTGCTTTGTATTGCGCTGTAAAATCGAATCCACTCATTGTTAATGAACGACGACTTTTGTGTGCAAACAAAATACTTGGGAATCGGACCATTACACGTTACAAGGATACTAGTGACATCAAAAAGACGTCACGGCCGTGGACAGAAACATCGCCAGAAATAGTTCAAAAGGAGAAGGCCAGAATTTGATGTAATCCAGGACAAAGCGTAGTTCAACTGACAGAAATGTTCTATGTGTCTGCTCGTAGTATAGGGCGCATATGAAGGAAATAAACTGTGGCTAAAGCCTTATAAAATCCAAAGAAAATATGACAAAATACCATCAGGCCACATTCAAGCAGAGAGTGAAGTCTTCTCAGAAATACTTAATGTCATCCCAGCAAAAAAAAAAAAAAAAAAACCTGGAAGTCATTCAAACATAATAACATTTTCATCACTTCCAGTAGCGTAATGTATGCATATTTACCATTTTCAAAGAAACACTTTTATACCGCTTACGAATATAACAAACTCAGTAGTTCTTATTAAATTGTATTACATTTACATACTATTCATTTGTGTGGATTCGATTGCCACATAATCACATTTGAAGGAAACACGGTTGTGCTATCGAATTTCGATCAAAAAACTCTGATTCAAAAACAAAATTTCTTTGGTCAAATGAAGAATTACACCAAAATGACGGCTTTCTCATTGCTATAGCGACTCTCATATGTGAAGAAGACACACCATAAAAAACTGTTTCCTTCCTATGGCATGGCTATGTCAAATTCACTGGTGATTACGCAAATTTTCACCACTTTGCTTCAAAACTTGCGGTGAATTTCAGCTTCCGTAAATGCAGTTATTTTACTGGGATATTTTTCTTGAAATATTAATTTTTCTTGAATTAGAATTTATTATACACTGAAGTTTTAAAAATAGAAATATTACAATTGTCAATATCGCAGCGTTTTTAATTTGTAATGCTTCAATCGGTCGATTTTCACTTAAAAAATGTGAATTTGCATGAGAGATTTCCCGAATGGTGTGACACAACAGTTCATATCCACTCTGACCTACAAATACTATAATTGCAATTACTTGAAAGATATACATCTAAGAACAAATTATCCACTTGTATAGGAACTATTAGAATGGACACGGTTAGAGAAGGTTGGTTTTCTTAAATTGTACCAAGAATTAGAGAGCAAAACCGTAAACAAAAACATAGGTCGCTACACCCTTCGTGTTGGGGGTTACAGGGATAGAATGGAATTTCGGAAAGTAAGCCAATTTGTATGGGAAGTACTAGAAGAGCAGTGACAATGGCATTCTTTTGCATTTTCGGACATTACCCTAGTAAACCCTGAACGGGTATCAAATTAAATCGAATTTGGAGTAATCAGGTAGAAGATATTGGGATTAATTAGGCCATTTGTATGCCAGGCAACAGAAAAGGACATATTTCCCCGATCGAGTTTTTAGATTTCAGCCTACATTATAAATTAAAATAATGGACAAAAACACAGATCACTGCAGTCTACGAATAAGGAGTTGCAATAAAAAAACTGAACTTCGGAAAATATATCAATATGCGTGCGTGGTGTGGCGGGTCGATGTTGCCCATTTACAATACCTTGTTACGGTCAGTCAAAATATTAGGTTGTGCAAAGTTTTACAAAGATTTGTGGCAGTCATCGTACATAATAGCTAATAGTAGACAGGCGGACATCGCTCAACCAATTCCATTGTATACTAGGTTGGCCTCGTGTCCAAGTCTCAAGTTTCATCTAATGACCTAAGCTGATCTGAGAGAAATCGTACTTGTTTTTATTTTTCCAAAATTTACAACATATTGTCATATATACAAAATCATAGAGCAGCCCTGATTAAGGCTTGTTATGCATTTGGCGTATCAAAAATGTAATACCAAGTATTTTTTGTGTTTTATGAGTTTTTGAGTTGACTGAGCTGTATCCATCTCTCTAAATGGTAAAGTGTAAACTTCTTAACATTCAATACAACCTGATGTTTATCAGATCGGTGTCAAATTTTAATTTTTAAACGAATGGAACCAAAATTCTTCCAAATTTTTAGTTTTTTCCACAAGTGTTTATGTTCTTTGTATTATTATAAATCTTTCATTTAATCACAAAAAAAAAAACAAATTAAAAAAACACATTCAATGCTCAATATAGCTTAATGTTGTTTTCCACAATTCAGTTCTTAGTGAGAATGCTTTTAATAAACATATTAGAATTGTTATGAGTCCTAAACCCTTCCTCTAAACGTTCAAAATGGTCTATCAAGGTATAGCAATCATCTTCAAAATCGACGGATCATTTTACGCTGGCAATAGCTGGTTAAATCGGCGCGCAATGATTTCAAATATACACGAAGGCGTTCTGTTGATTTCCGCTTTCGTTGATTTCCGGCCAACTCTTATGTTGACTTGACTTATTTGCTGCTGTCTGTAATTCGCTTGTGCTATTCACATGAGCCGAATCTGAGCCACGTATTATGTTATAATAATTATAATTTTTAAATACCGTACTTATATAGTATCAGTTTTGATATTTATTTTTATCATTTATTTCTTTTCGCAACCATAAAAATGTAAACAAAAAATTTTCTGTATATTTTTTGAAAGCTAAAATGGATGTCTTGGATGTTAAATTGTTACTAAAGACTTCAGTATATATTTTACACGGAAAACATTTAACACTCAGAAGGAACTGTCAAGTTTTCTTTCGTGTTTAATGACTTCTTAAGTCGATTGAACGATGCCCATTTGTCTGGCTGGCTGGCAGACACGATAACTTTCCCAATTTTTATGAAACTGTTCAAAGAATTTCCCGGGTCAATATTTCGTCGAATCGTAGGCGAGGATTGTAAATGTGCTATATCGGCCTTCCGCTTCTTGTACCGCCCACATAAACTGTCATATTTTCTAAAATTAAATTTTTCCTCATAACTCATAATTTGTAAATGGCAGCGGCCTGCATTTTGGGCCATTATTTCGATTTATAACCCTTGATGCAATCTAAAAATATTGAGCGGTTAATCTGTCCTTTATGGTATCTCCACACAAATAATCAATAAAACGCAAATATTTACACTAAATTCAATCGAATGTATACCAAAATTAAGAATTTGCTAAGGATCTTAAACGCATCTGGTGCCTCGCATGTAAATTAATCGACTCGAGGTATTAGACAATAAGGACCTGACCGATTTACTGGGTACCATCTGACACTCAATTCAACTTTACTGTTTTCTCTTAGAAATAGATACACATGTTTTTATTTATAATTTTGTGGAAGACAGCTCAGGTTTTAAAATTATTTAAATACGAGTATATTTAGGTTTATTTCATTATTTTCGATTTTTAATTCCTTGCCTGAGAAAATACTCCTAGATTAAAATTTCTTTTTCGAAATCAGAAATACAAATCAATCATGATTTTTATTTTCTCAAGTTTAATTTTTGTTTTTGATTTTTAACAACAAAAAATATAAGTTTGTAGCATAGTAATTAATAAAGTCATTGAAAAATTCAATAGTATTTTTTATACGACTATATTTTACATATATATAACATTTCCATCTCAGTGATTTTCTTTAGTTAAAAATAGGCCCAAAAGCAGTTATTTGCAGTCCCTATTTTGTATTATATTGAATATAATTTTTTGTCGAAGTATTGAATTTCCAACCATTCCATAAAAATCTCGCGGACACCCCGAGCAAACAAAAATTGTACATCTGCATTTTACATGTTAAAGTATATGTAAGTTAATACAAACAAAAGTGTGAGCTTATGTGTACTTTTGTGTGTGTGTGTGATTAGAGGTGATATTAAAATAAACTGTCAACAGAGGGCAGGAAAACAACAACAGTTTTACATAGGCCAGGACAGAACTGCCATAACATTGAGGGCAGTTAACAGAAACATTTCAACACCCAACTTTACAAGTTCGTCCAAGAAAAAAAAACAAAAATCACAAACACTAACAACGGCTATAACATTTCCATAGAATTTCCTCATTTTAATATATTTAATGGCAATTTCAATTGTTGTTTTGTTCTGAAAATGTTTGAAAACAATAAAACTATGCCTGTGTGTGATCCTCACATATATGCACTCAAAATAATGGCACGAATACGAACAAAACAATGTACTATGGAAGGACATCTATGGAAATGGTCTTAAAAATAATGCTGTGTTTTCCAAATGCGGTGTGGACAGTCATTACATAACGCAGACTTGTCCAACCGGGTAACATTATGTAGCCACCACAATTCAATGGGGATCAATTTATTTCTATTGATAAGTAATTCAAACCATACGAGATTTGTTCACCAAGCTGGGGCATGACACATTTTAAGAAAAGATAAAATCAATTGCTCTCAATTGCAATAACACCTATGAACGGTTCTGTTTCTGTTTATTTTGAGGTTAGAAGGTGCAGTTAAATAACATCAAGAAAATATATTATTAACAAAATACTATTACGTATCGCATTTAGGTTGAATTATATAAATATTAGTTTGCCGTGTGATTGTTTATCAATATTAGTTTGTACAGGGTAATTTTTTAAAGTTTATCAGGTTGGCAGCACTGGTTGGTAATGGCGTCCAAACGTCATCTGTCAAAGTGAAAAGTATACAGTGTCCTCTGCCATTTCATCATGGAAAGACTGACAAAGGAGGAACGATTGCAAATCGTTGAAATTTATTATCAAAATTCGTGCTCTGTGACAACTGTGCATCGTTTGATAAGTCCATTTTATGGTCATCATAATCGACCTGCTGAATCAAAAATTCATGCTATTGCCTCCAAATTTCGTACCAAGTTTACTTTGTTGGACATAAAACCATCGACTTGCATGCGTAGAGTGCGTACCGAAGAAAATATTGCAGCCGTAGCGACCAGTGTTAATGGCGATCATGAAAAGATCTTGCGATTTAACGCCTCTTGATTATTTTTTATGGGGTTATGTCAAGTCGTTAGTTTATGTGGACAAGTCGTACACTATTGAAGCCTTATAGGATAACATAATACGCGTTATTAGTGGAATACAGACCGAAATGCTCGAAAAAGTGACGAAAAACTAAACCTTCCGAATGGATATTTTTAGATGGAGCCGCGGACAACATTTACATGAAATTATCTTTAAAAATTAAATGGCAAAGATCAATTTATGGATTGCAATAAAAAATTTTAATATATGATGCAAATTTGAGTGTTTTTTGCGATTTTTAAGAAAAATTACGATTAAAAAATCCCGTTTTACTATGATTGTGTTAACTTCTAGATATTCTTGTCAACCAGTTGGATGTTTTGACTAAAGACAGAGCTCCTGTTAGATTTTTCATTCTTTCACAGTCATAAATATTGATAGTTCCGACCGTCAGAAAAAAATTTTTTGATTCCCAAGGTTTAAGTATGATTTCTGACAGGACATCCAAATTTCAAACTGATTCGTTTTTCCGAGATACTATAAAATGTTTAAAAGTGCTTAAATACTGAATATTTTAGCCATTATTATATGAAACGGTATACTACGCGAACATTTCATGCAGGGATGAAAATCGTCTCAAAAATACATCTTAGTTTCCTCAGAATTCATAGGTGCTGAGATATCAGAAAACAAAGTGTAGGAAATATTTAAATAAGGGCAGATTTAAGATTAGTAGTGAACTATGCTAATTCAGAGTGCAAAATCAAATTAGTAAATCAGCGAAACGTAAATTTGGTTTAAAATTATTAAAATCATCCTAAAATCAATATTTCCAACTGAAATTCAAATAAAAAACAAAAGACGCTAACTGAAAAATCTAAATTTAAATTAATATTTTACATTTAAATGACATCTTTTGAAACCCAAATAAGTAAACCATTTGAAAATCAATAAATGGCAGTTGAAACCCAAAACACATCGACTGAAATTCAAACATGCCATTCAAAATTCAAATTACAACGGAAATTGAATACGCATCAATCGATGTCTCAAACACTTCATTTGAAATACAGCAGACATCAATTGAAATTTAAACCGATACAGAAATTTCAGTCAGGTAAACTGACCTCATCTAACGTCTTTTTCATAAGAGCAAAAATGGTTCTTGTCAAAAATCTCTAAATTGACGCAAAATATAAGAAAGGAAGCTTTAACTTACTAAATTTTTGATTTCTATATGTGGTAAACAAGTCCATTTTCATTCTCAGAACCAAGTTTTGTAAACTACTAATTCGTGTGAAATGGCACTGGACTTTCGACTAGACAGCATGAAATGTGTAAATCTGGAAAAATTTGGTTTAAATTAGGTAATTTGTGTGGCAAGTACCAGAAAGATCGTTAAGTGTGGTCGAGCATTAAGATTAAAAACTAAACTGTATAATTTTATAATTTTCGTTTGTGATAATTGTTTCAATTATTTTCCATTTTATTTATGTTTTGTGTAAAAAATAAATAAATATGTTAAATAAAAATAAAAAATAAAAAAAGAAAAAAAACAGTGAAATAAAAAGAATTTAAAGAAAAATACCTTAAAACCCCATACAAATAGTTCTGGGAAAAATTCAATAAAAAGTACAAAAAGATTGATATAAACTACTTTTGATACTCATCCAATTTTGTATGAGTTGTGACCAGAAAGGATGGGTATATCCGGATGGGTTTCCAAATATTATCAAGAATTATACAATTACAATTATACAAAATTTAAGTAACTGCAGTTTACGAATTAAGGTAAATTAAAGGAAATTAAAGTTCGGGAAAAAGTTCGATTAGTCGTCAATTTTTTTGATGGTACCAAAAAAGGTATGGAAATGTGGCCCATTTTCATTCTCAGAATTGAATGTATTAAACATTTTTTTCGGTATAAATGTTTGAAAAATATGTAGACAAAAGTATGTGGGTTATTTGTTGTATAATAAGAAAGTATTGAATACTTTGTCGATTTGTGGTGTATATACATATATTATATTATTATTATTATTCTTATTATTATTATTATTATTATTATTATTATTATATATATATAAATATATATATATATATATATATATATATATATATATATATATATTCGTCCACGTTCGTAAATGGCAAATCTTTCAGTAAATAAATAACATTTCAGATGACACCTATTTAACAGCTGACATCCGTGGCAGACACATGGTTTTGAAACAACTAAATTAATAACCCTGTATAATGGACAAAATTCTTGGTTACTATAGCTTATTAATGAAAACTACAAATCAAGAAATGAATTTCAGAAAATCGCCCAATTTGTATGTCAGGTACAAGAAGCAGTATAACAGCGCAATCAATCTTCATTCCAGGGCTGCTATACCTTCTCATGTTCCAAACTTTAATGAATAAAAAATATGACCCTCAGAATATGTGGGTTAAAGCAGTCATTTGGAACGGAGGCACCAAAGCGGATGTGCTTGATCAGCATTGTTCTTTTATTATTTCTAAACGGAATGCTTTAGTAAGTTCAAATATAGCTATTTTTATTATGTGCCAATTCAATGTTACACTCTTCTTGCTTCTTCTCGCCATTGCAAAAGTACATTGAGACAAATGTCGTAAATCAAATGTAATGTCTACATTGGGTTGATATTTAAATTTTCGTGTTTGGAATATCAATTAGTTTCGAATTTAAATTTATTTATTTCGAGTTGCAACTGATACATATTAAATGATTCAAAATATATGAGCTATTGGCGAAATAAGAACTATTGGCAGGAGGTTATATGTATATCATATTATTCAAGATATATGGGAAGTAATTGAAATTTATCAATAGTTTGCAACCTCTGCTTTAAGCTTGCATTCCTAGTCTCATTGATTGCACTATGACCGAGATAGGAAAATGTTGCGGAAGAATATAAGCAGATACTGAATCTGTTGAAACTTAAATTTTCAATGAAACTACAGTCTGGTGAACTGAATTACATATACTTTCACCTTAGGTCTGTTTGAGCTGTTGCAAAACTGTGCTGAGCGAAAAGTGGAATACTTCTAATGAAAGGATACCGAATTAGAAGAAACGGTAAATTTCTACAGGAGGTACTAAAGATGATGAGATGATAAAGAGATGTGGCAATGCCACCATTTTTCAGAACTAGCAAAAGAAGTATGTCGAATATGGCTCAATTCAGTACAATATATTGAAAGTTATGGAGTTACTAATGGGTAACTGGACTATATCAGACACTAGTAATGGTCATACAACAAGGGGGCGTGGTCGCATTTCTCAAATTTTGGGAGACATTTGAAATCAATGCAATGGATAAAAACTAGGTTACTGCATTATACTAATTAGAAACTACGAAGAAAAGATTAAATTTCGAAAAATCAGCCAATTTGTATAGGAAGTATCTGGGTGGGATGTGGTAATGCTGCCCACTTTCATTCCTGGACTCTACTTCTGTAAACGCTTAAAGCGTAACAAATTTCATAGAATCCGGTACAACGGAATGATAGATTATAAAATTTTAATGAGGGACAGATTATTAAGTTTACATGGATTAAATCGGTCATTTGTATGGACGGGACCGGAAGAGGCTGGCTTTCCATTCTTTTCAAAACTGATTTTATAAAACCCATAATGCAAAATTTGATGAAATTCTGTGAAATCGGTTAAAAAGAATTAATCGGTCCAGTTCGATTTTTTCAAATTTTGTGGTCAACGAATTAGGAGTTACAGGGCAAAAATTCGATTTTTGGGAAAAAAGTAAACTTATATGTGAGGTGTCATGATTCTTGGGTCGCTATAATTCATTTGCAATCCCTGGCTACGATGTGACAAAATCTAAGGCTATGCAAAGTTTCATGAAGATGGATGACAGTTATTGTGTCTACCACCCAGGTAGACAGACGAACATTGCTCAATCGGCTTACAAAGTTATGAAAACTATTTGGTTAAAAGATACTTAACGCTTCCTTTGCAGCATTATACTCCCTGGGAGGTATATAAATTTGTTCGTTGGTTTTCTAAACCATTAAAAAATGTTATATTGGGCATTTTTTGTTTCATCATTTAATTTAATTTGTTCGCTGAGTTTTGTGGTCCACAATTTTCTATCGTATACACTCAAATCATTTTGTACAACTTCAATGTCATTGGCATATTTTTTTATTTACAGTTTTATATTTTTAGTTTGCCATACAATTAAACAATTTGTTTTTGTTTCTTTCCTCAGCATTTAACAAACTACAGCATTTGTGTGCAATCATATGCTCCTCATATAATTCTAAACGGATTAAAACCCCTCAGAAATTTCCATAATTTAAAAACACACAACACACATAGTGCAGACCTTTTGTCTCGTTATCCTTTGAAATTTTGTGCCACCATTCTAGATATTTTCTATCACCATCACTTTATGTCTCATCAAACAATTACACTCGTCTGCTCTTCAACACTGCACAACTTATAGAAACGAGTAGATATCTTATAATTGGGTCGTGTCTGACATGTGTGAAAAAAGATTTTAATCATATCAAAACTAATTCAGACTCATCAAACTGCCATCGGTCTCATTAAACTCGTTTTCATTATTTATGTAAGAGGAACTCTGCATATGCATATGAGTGGTGGTTGTTGGCCTCCCCTGTTTCAATTGCTCTCATTTTAATATCTTTGCATGTGTGCGTGTAGCGATGGCTCGTTATGTTAGAACAACAATAGACCTAAATATTTACACATACAACATATACATAAATGCAAAAACTGTGTAATTTATTTTTATTACAAACTTGGCCAATTTCAATTCTAATCACAACTCACACTGTCTATAGACAGACCACTCGGTCAACAGCAGGACAACAGCTAGATGAAAAAATAATATCATTAAAGGCATTTGCAAAGCCTTGCAATTGAATTAAATTGAATATGGTGGGCCCCCCCAAATTCAGTTCAGTCCATTGTCAAGTAAATACAGACAGACACATGAACTCTCTTCCTCTCACTCATACACACACACACACGCACACACACACTCGCACACTAAATAGGTCTTTGGTTAGTAGAGAAGAAGAACTGAGTTTAACCTCAAATAGCGTGACTGCTGGCCTTTGTATTATTCTTTGGCTCCTTTGTCATGGTTTTCGCCATTTTCCAGCATTTTATGTGTCTCTAAGGGGCAGGCAGGAAAAAATGCTTTCAAAGTGTAAATTTATTTATGTTAATTTATATTCTTTTGCTACAACATTCACCCTACACTGGCGGTCGCTGCCTGTCTACCCACTAAATAAATTAAGTAAACTGTCTTTTCTGTATAAGGATTTCAATGATTTGAACGCGTCCAAACGATGTCCACGAAAAATCTTTATAACTTGTTGACAAAATTGTTCTGAATATTTAAAACTTATGCGAAAGACAGACGGAATTTGGCCATGCGAAGTTTTAACGCATGGAAAAAATTACAGCGAACGCCTAGCTAATTAGTTAAATTACTTTTCACCAGGCTCATACTGGCAACTTGTTTTCAAATATGTACAGGGTGGCGCACGAGTTGTGCTACTGTGAACTATCAATGGAGACCGTTATTTAAAGATGTTGAAGGAAATTTTTTTTTAGCCAGAACTGCGCCGAAAACGTATCCATTTCAACAGCATTTGGTTTCAGCAACTGCACACCCAGCCATGTCGGTTATGGCGGAGCTCCAACGAAAATTTCCAAAGAAATTAAAATGCAGAAACTTCACTTTTCGCTGGCCTCCAAGGTCAGCTGACCTGACTGCATCAGACTTTTTTTATGGAGTTATGTCAAGCAAGAGGTGTACAAAACGAAACTACGGAATTTCACAGAATTTAACCAGTCCCATTAAAACTATAATCGAGGCAATTGCAACTTCAACCTCAGCTCGCAATGAATACTATTTTGATCAGGTGCCACATATACGTGAATGATTATGAAGGTTATTCGCGGTCTATCATCTTTTATCTATCAAAGCCAATTAGTTATGTAAAATAAAATCGAATCTTCTATAAAAAAAAAAAAACAAAAAAAAAAAAACAAAAAATTAGTTATTTAAATTTCTTATTGTAAATATATATTCTTATTGTATGCCACCCTGTACAAAAGTATTGTTGCATATTCGTACATTTTTTCCTGAATATAATGACAGTGAGGATTTGGATGACTAAATCATCGGCCAATAAGTCCCGATACCGACACACAGATCGGGCCTTTAACAAAGAATTGGTAGTCTTTTTATTTCATGACATTTCGATAATTTATTCTTAAGTTACAATACTTCGAGTGATGCTACATTTGGTTATCTATATGGGAAAAAATGATTTTCGTAAGTTGATTAAACTTAGCTTTTTACAGAAAAAATACTGTTCAAAATCAGCAATAGCTGGGAAAATGCTGTGTGAAATCTTTCCCATTGAAAACAATAATTTTTCAATGGTTTGCTGAATTTAAATGGGGCCCAATGAGGACCACTGATGCTGAACGCGATGAAGTGAGTACGACAAAAAACTGGAAAAAAAAAACATTGACAACTAATATCGTTAATTGAATAGGGAGTTGTAGCGAGCAGCTGGCACCCTAAAGATATCGAAAAGCAACGTGTTTAGTATTTTGTATGAATATTCAGGAGTAAAACCACATTTTCCATGTGGTTATCACATTTACTAAAAGTGGAAGAAATAACATTGAGATACTGATTTGAAGCAGCTGAAGCGCGATAAAAGGATTTTTCGTGTGAAATCTTAGAATGAATGAATCCATGTATCCATCAACTTGTGCCAGAAACCAACTCGATTGATATTACAAATTGTCACCGTTTCAGTCTCTGGGTTATTCACACAGTGTGATCGGCCAGGGCGTGATAGTTAGTTGGTGCGCGCGACTATTATTCGCATATCACCCGAATAAAACCATCTTTCTTTATTTGTGCGACGGTCATCTCGATGTGTCTGACGAACATTTTAAATTGTCTAGTAATCAACAAGTCTTGCAAAGACTTCTCAACCTGTGAGGTCCTGTCGAGTGAGTCTAAAAATAGGGTGTGTGTAAGCTTACTGTATGCGAAAAGCTTTCCCATATTTGATTCGTGGGACTCAAGAAAATTTCTTCATAAGACCGATGTCTGTTGACCTCAATAAGAAAAATTGCCATATTTTACTTTTAAGAGCTATCATTAAATCATGAAATCCGTGATTTCGGCGACATTTGATCCCAAGAAGATGGCATTCCTTGCCACGTAGTCCATGAAAGCATAGCATTATTATGTAACTCAATCGATCAGCAGTTAATTTTACGCTTTCGTCGTATGGAAGTTGGTATCACAATTTTAGACCTTTTTGTTTGGCTTTCATGAAATTCAAATCATACATGAATAAGCCGACTACAATTGACGATTTGAAAGTTAGCGTTACAAATCCCGTTCGAACTGCTCAGACGCAGCGTAGAAAATCGCACAGTTAAAATAGGCTACGTCAGATGCTAATAAATGCCAACATTTACGTATGTACAGATTTGTTTTTTAATGACTATAAAAAATGATTACCCGATAAAATAATTTGTTTTTATTTATTTTTTTATTTACTTATTTATTTATTTACCTTTTTTTTTGAAATACTTATGAATAAATAGCGCGATATAATTAATCGGCAGATATGGAAGTGGTGCGTTCTTCCAGGATAAAATGATGACGAGGGCTATGTGCAAAAACATATGATCTACGGAATGCTAAATGCCCAGAGCTGAATTAGATATAAGGTCAAAATAGAACATAAACCGTATATGCTTGTTTTGCTCTTCTTAACATTAAAATAGAATATTTAAACAAGTTCTGACTTGAGGCTATTACTACATGTAATTACATTTACAACGTGTTCCTATGAAACGAATAATTCAATTCATTCGTCAATTAAACGAACAACCGTTTACGTTCGCCTTTGTAATTAGAATAAATTGCAGTTTCGAAGGGCTTTAATTTTTATTGAGTAGAGTTATAATCGCACTATTATTTGTGTGGAAAATTTCTAACAAACTATATACCTGTATAGTATAGTATTCTATTTTTCGTTTTCAAGTAAAGTTAAATAAAGCGCACACAAAGCTATGATTTCGATGAAACTTTTTTCATTATAATGCTTGGAACTTGCTGTTATGTACGAAATACAATGTCATTTCATTGACCACCTGTGGATTGGTTGCAGCAGTGAACTCTTTTGAGATAGTTTTCGAAAAAATACGGCCCAATGACGCCTCCAGACCATAATGCGCACCAAACATTCACTTTTTCTGGATGCAATGGCTTTTCTACAATCACTTCTGGGTTCTCCAAGCACCACATGCGACAATTTTGCTTGTTGCCGTAACCACCGAGTGAGAAATGAGCTTCATCGCTGAGGAAAATTTTGATCGTGATGGCAAACCTTTCCCTAATTAGGTAACACTTCAGATGACAGGCAGATCGGTGGTTTCAAAAGCAGTAAATGGATAGCTCTGTATATGATACCATTATTTTTTAAAAATGTTGATAGTTAACGAAAATTATTGTATGTTTTGTAAAAACCCAGTCCATATTGCTGTCCATATAGGCGACTTGTGGGTGGTAGCCATTTTGAGTGCTTTATAGAAATAGGTTTTTACTCTGTAAGGAAATTTGTATAATTTTAATGATAAAAAATATTACTTTTAATTGTCTGTTTCTGCAAGTGGCAACCCGAAGTTTCAGTACGATTTGGCAATACTTAAGGAATTGAGATAGGAACACGTCGTTGAGGGCTAGCGAGGGCGATTTTGAGGGCTAGCGTAGTGGTGTCGAAGAGAAAACTATCACAATTTTGCAAATGATTTACAATGAAACCTACATAAGATACAAGCAATGCCTTAAAACTTTTGGCTGTGTGTTATCCAGCAAATGGCATTCTGTGCGATGAATTATAATTAATCAATTTCTTAATTTATTCCCTTGTGCAATAATTATGAACTACCAATTGCATTTGTTAATAAAAGCGTCCCTCTTCTTTCGTGGACAGCCTACTCGTATATACAAATCACAGTAGCAGTAGTAGTGGTAGTAGTGTCCGTTGTGGAGTTGCTTTCATTCTTCTCATGTTTATACTTACAGTGTACAACCAGACGCCATTTATCCTCAATAGCACTGCCCTCAATAAATTGATTTTCCGCTCGGCATGTCAAATATTTACCATCGTCTTCTCGGGTAGGCGTGAATGTTAATATACTTAAGGATTGATTGTCGGGTTCATTAAACTGAAACAGAAACAAACAGAAAAAGTTAAAAAAAAATACAAAAAAAAAAAAAAAAAAAAAAAAAAAAATGTTGAAAATAAGTTGGTCTCGTGATGCAGTATAATTAAAATGCTATTCAAAGTTGTTAGTGCAGACAGTACGAAGGGAGCAAAAACATATGCAGACTGATATGTTTTCGCTACAACATTCGATGCAATCACAACTAAGGGCATACCCTGTATTATGTATTAAATATACAAGTGGCATAGTAAATATGTCACTATATACCGCATACGTGTGTCATTGTATTTGTAGTTCCTTCTAGTGCCTCGTTAATGTGGGTCACATCGATTTTATGTGTATCCCATTTAGGTTTTTTTACTCATTTCCATGAATGGCCTTTCTTAATGTCGTCAGTGTTTTGTGTACATGTAGTATGAAGAGCAGTAATGATACGATGTATGTTCATATACTCGTATCTATAGGCAGGCAATTATTTATGTGTTAATGTGCTGTTACTACTGGTGACGTTATTGTGGTTTATGACATTCTCATACTTACGTTTTTTGTCAACTTCTTTAATTGTTTATTACCCTTCCACCAGGTTATGACAGCTTGTGGTTTAGAACCAGATGATTTGCACTCGATGTCATAGGTACGATCAGCTGATACAAAACGGTCCTGCGTCATTATGTGTACAGCAATTGGTTTTACTGCAAAGAAAAGAGAAAGGTTTTAGAATGTTAGTGTTAAGGAAAACGGATGTAGGTTCAAATTAAGGAAAATAAGGAAGTAAATGAAATACGTTGATGCAACGACATAATATTGAAAAGTTACCAGAAATGTTGATTTAAAAAGGTAAAAGCAGAAAGATAGTTCGTATACCAGATGGAAGTCAGAAAATTGGTGTTCAATTAATGATTATAATCTTTCTGCTTGTCTGAACAAATAACCGATCTTAGGGAGCAATATAGATATTTTTATAACGTTAAAGTATTTAAAATAAGTACATATAAAGTATGTAAGTGTGGTGATCAATTATACTTTGTTTTAACGAGATATTAGTTGTAGTAAACATAAATCCTTTATTTTTTCAATAGATGCCTTTAGTAATCTATATCTCGCTTTGTATAAATGCGATAGAGCTACATTAGATGGCATTAGAAAGATAAGATTTGGTACTCAAAAAACTACTCAGACACTTTTGTGATTGCTTGAATCAGTATCGTTTGAAAACGCGTCAAAGGTAAAGTATGCCATATTTTTTAGTTTTATTCGATAAAGACGAAAACGCACCCATGGCGTCTAAAAATGAAAACAGTGATTATGATCCTGATATAGAAACAAAACAGCCAATCTTAATTTCATTGTTCTGTTCCTGTAATTTTGATGTCAAAGGTGCACCACGCTCTCGAAACCACCCATAGAAAAATGCTGTTCTACGATTGCCCATGAGCTAGACATAGCAGAACAAAACATTTAGAACCGCTTGGATAAGGTTGGATATCAAAAGAAAATCGATTTAGGGACCTCGCACGAGTTAAACGAAAAAAAAAGCTTATATACCGATCTTATATCTGCGAATCGCTGCTAAATCTTAACAAAATCGACCCATTTTGAAGGGAGTAGCTACTGGTGGTGAAAAGTGGTTCACTTACGATAACGTCAAACGAAAATTGTCATGGTTGAATCGCAAACAGTAGCCAAATCAGAATGGCAGTTAGAAAGGCTTTGCTGTGCATTTGATGGGATTGAATTTGTACCCCGTTACACTTTTTTTAAGTTGCATGCCTAAGTCAATAAGCTATGAGCAATCGGTACCCTCAATGATAATGTGATCACCATCATCATTGAAATTCAGCTTGAATATGTGCCAGAGTAATCGAAGACTTGATCTCACTAAAGGGTCTTAAAGGGCCAGTCAATATCTGTGCTGGATATTCAAAGAAAAAATTGATATTCATAAAAATTCGAAACGTTCGACCACCATCCTAGAATGTGTCATGGACGATGGACAGTTTCGTTGCAAAGTAAGTAAGCTTCGAAATCGTCCTCTTTTTATGCACAATATATCGATATAGCGGATCTTTTCAAACACTAAAATATTTTTTAATAACCACGATGCAATTAGAATGGTGCCAACAGTAGACAGTGTATGAATTTGGATGGAATTCCATCCACGAATTTACACCACACAAGAAAAGCTCTAGCATCCCACAAATAGGTTGTGAAATTGCTTCCCACATTCAGAATGAATGAATAGAAAATTTCCATATTAAGAGTCACTGGAAAAGCTTTACACCCTAACGATGATCACGAGCCTCGGTTTAAGAAACTTAATACTAGATTTATCGATTATTCGACTACTGGAATTGTTCCTACGGCAAACCGAATTGACCGCCTCTAAGGGAAAGATTTGTATCGAGCCCACTATTATATGCAGGATAATCACTTAAATTTTTGATATCATATATTTACTTTATGTACCAAACAAAGTTTAAAAAATATATCGAAAAGGTCTAATTTTTTTTTTCTAGAAATGAAATTAGAAACGAAATTAGGCTTGCATGGACAAGTTATTCCATTCTTGTGAAATTTGTCACGAACTATGTAAAGGCATCAAAGAACGACATTCAACGCCAAAATCCAGAAGGGTTCTTTACAAGTGTTTAACATCTCTATAATCAACGAATAAATAATAAGATGCTAAGAAAATTCCTAAAAAGCATCATATATCAAATGTTGGGTTTTAAACAGCGTGCTTAATTTTTAGCTATTGGAACAATATACCGATTTGCTCTCAAATAAGTGGACATAATATACAATGTATTGATTTTGCAGCTTTTTGTAGTGAGAACTCATATTTTTTATAGTTTTTTATATGCACTTCGCGAGAATTTAGCAGGGTTTTGCAGCTTTTTGTGGTGAGAACTCATACTTTTTATAGCTTTTAAAATAAGCACCTCGCAAAAATTAGCAGGATTTGGAAATAATTGCAATTGCAATGGTTAAATAAGTTTTTAAATCGGATTTTCCAACAGCCTACGTGTGTAAATACATAAGATTATCCATTTTTCGTTTTCAAGTCAAGTTAAATAAAACACATATAAAACTACAGATTTCGATGAAAATTTTATTTCATTATAACGCTTGGACCCTGCTACTATGTACGAAATACAGTGGATCTTTTGAGGTAGTTTTCAAAAAAAAAAAAAACAGTCACTTTTTCGGATGAAATGGCTTTTCTCCAAAACAATGTGAAAATTGTACTTGATGACGTAGACAACGAGTAATAAATGAGCTTCATCGTAAGTTTTATCTATTTTTACGCGTTCTTCTATTGTTAAACGATCCATATTCATAAATGCCAAAACTTTCACTAAATAAATAATACTTTAGATGACAGATATTTAACAGATCACAGCGTTTTTGAAACTACTAAATAGATAACCGTATATAATAAATCACTCTGTACTATACCTCCGGAGAACAACAAAAAAAAAAAGTTTATAATATAATTATCACATAAATGTAAGTGCTAATTTTATAACAATTTGTTATGATATATATATATTTTTCTCAGTCTTGTATTTCCAGTTTTGCATGTGACAAATTAAATATGCTTTAAATAGTAATTTAAATGACAGTCGGTATAAGGTTTCAGAAAATATCAGACTTGGTCCTTACGAGGCTAGAATTTCGTGATTTCAAACAGAAGTCAATAAGAAACCACCAGATTTTATACAACTGCTGTACAAATGTGTGTTCATAGTTTAATGCTTTTTAGTCCTGCAGCCATGATTTTAGGACGAATCGTACAAAGCTAAAGAAAAGTATAAAATATAATACCCAAAAATGTAGCCTCAAAGCTTTGATTTTCTTTACTGGAGGCCACATTTTTTATAAGATGTAGTCCAAAATTTGTGTAAGTTGCTTATATGCTACCTCGATGAAGTCTAAAGAATTCAGTCACGTGGGGACAATTTTGACATAGAATGATATGTTACGCATCATGATCAAAGTGTACAATAGTGGTATAGCATATGATATTGTAGGTCTTGAATAATTATGAAAAGCACCATTATCACTTCGCATCTGTCAATTGTTTGAAAGTTGACTCTATGTGTTCATTTCACATATTTATTAAGTTGAATGATTGGTTAGTAGTTAGATGTAACTCACAATAAAACAGTAAGTATCTGTCATGTGTGCATTGCTTAAGTATTTATGGTGTCTCGGCCAATGGAGTAATTAATATATGAGTTTTGGTAATTTAATGAAAGTGATTTTCTTATGAGAAATAAAAAATATCTATCGCATAGTGTGTAGGCTTCAATGCACTCAAGTAAATTCAAGTAAGTATGTTCGCTCAGGTGGTCAATGATGGTCTGCGTGGCTTTTGAGCTCATACGAAGTACTGATGGGCAGCTGTTTAATATAAAATAAGCGATAACACAGCGGTGGTCAGTGATTAAAAATAAATGAGTTAGTACAAAGACTTTATGCAGTCATATGAGCGGAATATATTTGTTTCAACATCAAAAATATTAATTTAATAGTTGTGATTGTACAGACCATATTAGGACTGATTCCTTATGAAAGCTACAGAAATAATAGCATTACAAAGACTATACTAAATATACGTAAGTGATGGTACCATAACCACAAAGTGGGTGTTTTAACAATCAATTAAACAAGATTTTTGTTTCTTTGTCATCTCAGTTTATTGCTTTTTGCAAATATTTCATTACTGTCCTCCGCAAAAATAATTTGTCAAACTTTTAGCCAAACAATAAGTTTTTCGCACCATCAAGAAATTCTTAGAACAAAATTATCAAAGTTATTATTAGCAGCCTGAGTCCCTTCGTACGCCAACGCGTTGATATGCGAGCAAAAAGTTAGTCAGAAAATGTTAAAATAATCTACTGTGAACACGAAATGGTGGAATGTTGACACTTAAACTTTAACATCATAAGCACGCATGACAAGTAATGAATAGATATCGTTTAGGCTTTTGTTGTATTTTCTAGTTAGAGAAAAACAGTTGGAGAAAAATAGAAAAAAAAATCTATTGTAAAATAGTTGTAAATGTCACGCTATTTCAAGAGAATTGAACTTTACTTACGTTATCGCATGTGTACATAAGTACCGTCGTACAGGTCGTTGGTCATTAAATGCCTAGTAAATATAGGCTAAACCTATTGCAGATGAATGAACTGAGATTAACTAAATTGTGGTTACATTGCAGTTAGTGTGGATTTGTTTGCATTTCTAAGGAAAAATATTTTCATAACAAGGGTTTGTGCTTAAGAGTGAATGAACTGTTAAAAATAAAATGTAATATAATAGTTAGTGTTTTCCAAGTAGCTATGCGAAGGTAAAAAAATTGTTATTGTATTAAGCATTTATTAATAAAGTTCGAAACCTTCTAGCTAAATCGTTTGTCACATCAATCGAACAAAGATAAATTATGACAGAATCAGCCCATTCGTATCAGGGATCTACATGAAAGTTAATCAATACGAGCCAGAAGCTATACACGTGGAAAAAAAATAATACACAGATTTATATCGGGTGAAAACATTGACGTCGCTTAACTATGGTCAATCTGAATGTTATTAATAAAGAAATTTCAACATATGCCCAATAATAAAACTAAAACAGGTTACAGATTTGGCAATTCGTCACCACTTTTTAAACAAAATTTAACTGGCTACTTAACCTCCATGTTTGGTTCATTGCGATTCAAGTTTGAGTTTATAAATTTATTGCAACACGGAAAAACGACGATCGATTTGGCCGTTATATTGAAAACTGGTCGACCTGAAGTATAGATATTGCCAGTAGTTTGAAAA
>JAHXMU010000031.1:1910771-1937721 GCA_019455685.1 Philornis downsi | reverse complement strand
AGATGATGTTATTTTTAAAAAATAAACTCCATTTATTACTCTACAATGCCTTAGATTTATTTTAACCATACCTTTTGTATTTATTTTTTAATCTATTTTTTAAATATGCACGTTCTATTGCGCTACCCTGTATTAAGAGTCAGTTTCCTAGAAAAAACTGGCCGCAGATCCCTACAGATTTGGTAATTTCTATATAACAAAGGGGCACCCTCTGCCATGGACTGCAGTCCACGGTATTGGGAACGGACATTCATTTTTAGCGACATAGAAATATGTATGCTTTATTTGGTCTCTGAGTGCTTGCAGTGTCTCCAAGTAGAATAACAAACTTAGCATATCGATCATCATTGGCAGGCACTTCTTTGAGGCTACTATCAGAAAATACTCCTTCGGATCATGTGATGTTCTGTAAGAAATAGTTTCTGAAGTACTGCATTCGAACATGTTTTGCTTTAATTGTAAGTAACCGTAAATGAAAATAAAGTTAAGCGTTTTACTACGGTGATTTTTGAAGTGGTTCAACTGCTTCTTTGGAAGTGATAAATGTGTATGGATTGCAACTTTAGATGTGGTAAAAATGTAGTTCTTTATGAGTAATTTCCAATTTAATTTAGGGCTTTTTAATTTTTAATTTAATTGGTGGCGTCTTAATGTGTTTTAATATCTAAAACTTTCGTGGAGATTTTGTCACAATTCATCTAAAACCTCACATGCATATCAAGTTTTTATGTGTTGAAGAACAATTTTTAAAACAAAGGCTCTACCTCAATTAGTTAAATTAACTAAAGTTTGCACGCATATCAATTGTTCCCTTAATTAGCACAAAAGTCGAGTGTGTGTACAGGAGATTTATTACTTTCAAAAATTAATTCATTTAATCATTTAATGGGTCAGTATTTTGTAATATATTTAGTTAAGATAGAAGACAAAAAAGCCAAGATAGTTGGCCTTACGATGAAGGACCTTAGTTTTAAGATTTCGCGGTAGGTTTCTTAACATACCGATTTTTTTATTTTTTGCTTAGGCCACAGTCTTATGTTAAATGCCAGAACTTGTATCATTACTAATACAAAACAAATAGTCGTTTAATTAAACAACAACAAATTTTGCGGTCTTCATAATAGTTTTCCGTGATATTTGGCAATTGGTATTTATATTTATGGTTGCATGTAGATAGGCATGATTATATTTGCATTCCGAACAATTGTGTTTTACAACAAAACTTAGTTCAAATGTAAAGCATGAATATGAAATCATTTTGTCGTACTTTTTACCTCTGTTAGAAATAACAATAGATTATTTAAATTTAAACAAACAGAACATGTGGAAAAGTGATAAACTATTTTTTTTGTGCAAAATTTTTAATTAATATTTCGCTAGAGAATTTTTTTTTGTGCCAAAATGTACTCACACGCTTAATATACACACTTACCAATATTGCGGTCGTATTTATGGTAAATTAAATCTAACAATTGTCAAGCCGCAAAAGAACATTTAAATTTTAATAAATTTTTCTACAAAACGGAACATAGAACGCAAATATAAACATGTGTTTTTTTCAAATAAATATTTTGCACATGATTGGATACTTTTCATTTTAGAAATAATTACAGTAGAGACTGGATAAATGCAACAAAATGAATTAAATTAAATCCATATTGATTTCATAGCTATGACACATTATTTGGTACATTCTTATCCGCACCCATATCCGTACCACCATTACGACGCATACGGTGTGATCAAAAAATAACCGTTATTTCCAAATTTCGTAAGTTACGTATGTTCGAATTTCGCATTTTTTTCCGTTATGTTGGTACACATGTCTGTTATATATTTTGACAATATCAGCCATTTTGGATTATCAGTTTGTTTTTGACAGATAAAAAGGTTAGCCGTGTTTTGGTGTGCTCATCGATTTTTTACTATTCGAAAAAATGGATCAAAAAAAATTTGTGTAAAAAATGAAATTAAATGTGCAAGGACATTTGAAATGTTGACTGTGGCATTTGGCGAGTCTACTATGAGCAGAACACAAGTTCAATTGTGGTATAACTGGTTTAAGGAAGGCCGAGAAGATGTCAATGACGATGCTCGCCCTGGTCGCCCGAGTACGTCAACAACCAATGAGAACATTGAAGCAGTGAAGAAAATGATTTTGGATAATCGTCGAATCACTATTAGAGAGATTGCTGATGATGTTGGCATATCGTTCGGCTCATGCCTAGCAATTTTTACGGATGTTTTAGGCATGAAACGTGCGACAGCGAAGATTCTTCCAAAATTACTAAATTTTGAGCAAAAACAACGTCTGTTCAACGTCGTCAACGACGATCCAGATTTCCTCAAAAAGGTCATAACTGGTGACGAATCATGGGTGTATGGCTATGACATAGAAACCAAAGCCCAATCACCCCTATGGAAGCATCCAGAAGAACCAAGACCGAAAAAAGCACGTCAAGTTCTGTCAAATGTGAAAGTTTTGCTCACTGTTTTCTTCGATTGCAACGGCGTGGTGCATCGAACGGTCAATAAGGAATACTACATTGAAGTTATGCGCCGTTTGCGCGAAGCAATTCGTCAGAAACGCACAGAATTGTGGAAAAAACAACCATGGATTTTACACCATGATAACGCACCAGCTCACACTGGATGCTTGTGCTTGAGTTTTTGGCCAAAAATATAACCTCAATCATGCCTCAACCAACCACCGTAGTCACCGGACTTGCTCCCGCTGACTTTTTCCTCTTCTCAAAACTGAAGACACCGATGAAAGGAAAGCGTTTTGCTATGATTGAGGAGATAAAAGAAAAATCGAAACCGGAGCTGTTGCCGATACCAAAAAGCGCGTTTCAGAAGTGTTTGGAGGATTGGAAAAATTTAATCAATTTGCCACGAATAGTATTATCACCCAGCATATTTCCTAATCTGAAAATATGGTTGAATGCACTGTGGCTTACTATAAAAGAATGGGGGCAAATCTTATCATACGGACGTCTTGGAAAGGTTGAAGAATCGTTGAACGAATAATATAGAACAGGAAAAGAAACAATTGTGAGAAATAGCAAGAACACGGGCGTTAATTTGGGCAGATGCTATTTTACATCCATCATCGACTCATCGTCAAATAAATGTATGTCTCAAAAATGGTCTATATTTGCGCACAATATGCCAGGTGTGTTTACCCTATCTGAGGGTCTCGAGTGATTATTTCTAATAGCTACAAACGGCATAATAGAAAGAGTATAACTTATCGTTCTATGAGGTTGGGTGCTACAAGGAATATGTATCCGAGTATGTGTCCCCAGTATCGTAGATTAAATATTTAATATTTAGCAAACTACATCTTAGCAAAATATTCTCTAAATATGTTACCGATCCACTAAAACGCTTCCCTTAATACCATCAACTTGATTTTTTTGATTGATTTTCCGTTAAAAATATTTTTCGGCAATCTAATATCGGTTTCACCACTTTAACTAAGATTTAACTAAAAATTGTTACCGTTTTCATTCATTACAATTCGAATTTGTCAAAAAATTTGTCTGAATAGTGGAAAGAATGCCAAGAACTATTATTTACTAACAACTTTTGATTTTGTGCTACGATTTTATTAAGCACAGCATAGCCTTGTTGAACTTAATGTTGTACGAGTATTCTTCGAAAATCACGTTTTCGAAGTTGCCACTGTATTAACCAAATTATCAATATTTATATTGGCTACAGGCATCAACTAGATGGAATTATTATATTTAATATTTTTCTTAAAAATAGAACTATTTATGGTAAATTGATGATCAGATTAGTGAAAATGTTTAATATTTATTTTGTGACAAGCCGTAGTAAATAGAAATAAATCAATTTGCTTAATGAATAAACCACAATCTGTACACAGCAACAACAAATGTTGTTCTAAATTACTCTAGAATTTCAGTCGTCGAATGGACTTACCTCCAGTTACTTCACATATCAGCACAATATCAGTTCCCTCATTAAACGATTCGACATTACTGGCCTTTTCATGACGAGTCGGTTTGTATACTACAGGTCTTTCGGGTGGCACTGCAAAGAAACACGAAAAACAAAACACGAATTTTTATTAACATATTGAACCATTAAACGTTTCGAAATTAAATGGAAAAGTGCTAACATCAATTCTTTTAACTAATTGACATGATTCTATTTTGTAAATATTCTATGTGTAGAATGAGGTGCGTGCCGGTCGCCGCTTTGGCTCGTTTTTTATCCAAATTACATTCTGTTATAGCAAAATGATTGGTGGCAAAGACGGGCTGGCAGCAGTGCGCGCGCCTTGCGAACCGAGCCTTATGGCATAGGATAAACAATACATTGTTGTTGCGTATATGACCCTTCACGTGCGTGTATTTCACAAATTAAAATATCAAGTTACCGGCGGCTGTTTTAGACATTGCTCAGTTCGATAGCGTTATTCGAAGAATACTACAAAAGCCGTTCGACCATTTAAGCAGAACAAAACAAATCAAATTAATTCAGGTGTTGGGGAATGCTGTCAGTTTTCCTGTTGTACACAAAATCCAAAGAGTTTAAGATTAAAGCACATTATTAAGTTGATTTTCCAAAAGGTTAGAAGGGTATGAGAGCTGTATGAGACATATTTTATTAAGCTGCTGTAGATTTATGGGATTTTCACCAATAAAACTGAGGCGTTCTGTTTATAATTTTTTGACACGTTCCCAATTGCGGATATGTACAGTTATATCCTGATTAAAATTGTGAAAATTTGGGCACAAAATTTTCAATTATCACATCATAATAATGATCCAGCAAATATGGAAAACCAAAAAAAATAGTTGAAATTTTGTACCTATTTTGTCGTTTTTTCAACATCTAACCTATAACTGTTGTGCCGCCCAAGGCACATCTGAGTATTGAATTCTTCCAGATGACTTATTCGACGATAGGACGCATGTAATGCTTAGGTTGAACCAAAATATCAAATACAGTGAACTGTATCTATTGATTCTGCACTACTGCTGATGTATACTTTGTTGATGTGACTTGAACAACAGTATCATACTACGATCGCATATTAGGACAAAGTGAGGGTAAATTTTTCAAAAAGCTTATTTCTTGAGATTTGCGTTTATATTTATTGATAAAAGCAGATATGCATGGTTTAGGTTAACCCTCATCATCAATTTCTGAATCCAAAAACTCATTTTTTTACTCCAACTTTGATTTCTTTTTGTATATATTATATTTACATATACTCTATTGTAAGCAGTTCCTGGAAAATGAAGAATCAGGATGCTTCAAAAATTGATTATATATGTCATTTTAAGTAAGTTTGAGGCGTCATATCTAACGGCAGAGATGATCTTTTAATACGTTGTTGTTATCATTTTAGAGGAAATAATCTCTGCTTTTGTCAGCATGAATCAAAAATTAAGTCCTTGTGCAACAGTCAATAACCCCAAAAGCTCACAAATAAAGAGTTTCTCAAACATAGCGCCCAGATGTCGAAATGGAGTGCAGCAAGCTGAAGATGAAGTATTAACGACTTTTGCAAAACCCACGTATGAACATCGCGTATGGAATATAACATCGTCCAAACGACCGCAGTGGCTTCGCGTTGTGGCACAGATTCCAGATGTAAAATTTTCAATAACTCTGACGCACAGATTCGGTTGAATTCCAGCAATGGCTTGAAGTATGTTTACCCTGACGGCATTGGTCGATTGCGATACTTGAAAAAAAAAAAACAAAAATTGTAGCGGGGCCAAATTTTACGATCTTGGTGACCAATTCACCTCACCTCTGAGATAAACATACCCTTAAATCTGTGGGTTATATAGCGATATGTAATGCCCTTCCCCTGGTAAGACTTTCACACCTATCACGGATTGGATTTGCACCAGAAATTGATTATAATTGACTAAATTCTAATGTACCACTCGCCGCTAACGGTAATGGTCTCACCAATGTTGCTTTCGAAGAAGCACGAACCAATAGTGCCGCCGGCCCAAAATTCGCACCAAAGCGTAATTTTTTGTAGGTTGTATTACCGTCCGGTGAACCATGTGAAGGATAGCGTCATAGATATTTTGCGTGCTCATATGATCATTCATTTGGAAAAGCGGCTCACCGCTCAAAATGATTTTTCGACAGAAATTGGATTCAAACGATTCGAAGTCTAGTCAGCGAGCAAACGTGTGCCATCGAACGGAACAAATGATTATAGGACGGCGCAATACCAATACTGCAATATGGCGGATGGGGTAGGACATTCCATTTCAGCGTTTCCAGGTAGTTTTTAACGGGCTTGGCCACGGAAGGCCGAGCGTTGTCGTGCCGAAAAATCACTTTTACATGCCTCTCCGCGTATTGTGAGCGTTTCTCGCGCAGAGCTTGGTCGCATTATATGAAGTTGATATCGATCCCCAGTGATGGTTTCGCTTGGTTTCAATAGCTCGTAATAAATAACACCGACCTGGTCCCACCAAATACAGAGCATAACCGTCGCAGCGTGAATATTCGACAGAGACGACGACGTAGAAGCATGATGGGGCAGCCCACATGACTTTCTTTGGATTGCTGTTAAGAATCCATTTTTTATCCCCCGTTACAATACGATGAAGCAACTCCTTCCTTTTTAGTCGTTGAAGCAGTTGTTCACAGGCGATAAAACGACGCTCAACGTCCCTTGGCTTCAACTCATAAGGAGCCCAAGTCCCTTACTTTTGAATCATTCTCAACGCATGCAAACGCTTGAAAATGGCTTGGCAGGTAACACCTAATACTGAGGTAGCTCTACCTGAGTTTGAGATGCCGTAAATTCAGTGTCCGCGAAGGTTTTTCGTCTTCCTTGACGGTCGTCAACATCAAAATTACCGTCTTTAAAGCAACGGAACCAATCTCGACACGTTGTTTCACTTAAGGGAGCGTTTCCGTAAACCTTTTGAAACTCTCGATGACCAGTTTATTGTGGTAGCTATTAGCATGATGTCCTACATTTGCTTGATGACTACGTAAAGGAATTAATTAATTTTGCATTCGAATTTTAACTGCCCTATATGGTTTGTTAAAAAAAGCACAACTTTTTAGACTCTATGGTTAGTTACAAGTATTTGCTTATGATTCCCATATTCGTAGCTATTAAGTTTTAGTCAGAGTGATCAGAGTGACGAATATTTTCATAAAACGCTGGCCATTTATTCTTTCTTCACCATTGGAAACGAATCCTGGAAATGCCTGCAGCAAATGTTGTCTACTTTCAGTTTTTCTGTGATGCAGTTAAATGATTATTTCAAACAAATTACAATTGTTTCATCCTTGTAAACTCAAAACAAATTTGCACAAATAACCTTGGTTGTAAGTAATTCATGACGTATGCCAAACTCTACACCATACCTGTGTGTGGTAACATGAATTTGAATGAATACTACCAATTTTTCATGGACGCCGCTTTTTTGAATGATTCCTCAAAACTATCACAGTCATTAAACATTTATCCTTGGCCGACTATTTCGCCAGCTTATCTTGTACTATATGCCGCTCATACCACACACGTGCGGTGGTAATATTATCAGCACCATCAATATGCTCCATTTGCTTCTGCATCCACCAAATGGAACGTGCACATGTAGTATTGACGATCTTAAAATCCATTTTTGTAACACTCAGCATTCTTTTCGAACATTTTGCCTTTCACAGTGCACACTGGTGGTGCTTATTTTCGAAAAACAAAACGATGTAAAACGGGATGGAGAAGGGTCTTATTTTAATCTTCTCACATTAAAACCTTTTTAAAAACACAACAGCAACATTTAAAAAATATTCCGGCGTTGATGCAGCCCTGCTGCAGGATAATGCCGAGTGAGCGCAAATATATGTGGATGGGATGGTATAACGACGGTGACGACCAGGACGGGGACGATGTTGTTGATGTAGTTTTTATTGTTAACCGTAAACCGCATTTATATTTCCGTTCACGTTTCCGCTACATATACAACAACAATGGCATCGTTCACACATATACATACATGCTACCTTATCCACATATACCAATGCAAGCAAGGTTATGGTGGCGTATAAACAATCCATAAAGAGAGAAGAAGCAAGTGAGCGAGTGAGTGAGTGGGAGAAAGGAGCCAAACGTCATGCACACGGTAGGGATTTGTGTGTTTGGCTGGCTCTTTAAACTTTTGTGCAACATTGCAATATGGCATCGCCTATTAGTCTGCTAGCAATGTTTTCGCTTTTTCTCTGACAAATTGCAGTGCTCTGAGAATTTTATTAATGTTTTCTACATAAATACTGACTGGCACATATGCATGCACTTGTATATCCTAGTTGCTGTTGTTCCACGAGAACTGTGTGTACGAAGAAATGACGTTAAAGCAGTGTTAAGTTCACCAGAGTCGAATCGGAAACACTGTTTATTCTATGCAAATCTGTAGAAATCTGACACATTTTCTTGACAAAACTATAATAAAAAAGTATTGATCTGAACTACAGGGTGGCGCAATAGAACGTGCATATTTAAAAAATAGATTAAAAAATAAATACAAAAGGTAAGGTTAAAAAAAATCTAAGGCATAGTAGAGTAATAAATGGAGTTTATTTTTTAAAAATAACATCATCTAAATGGTGACCCTCTCTACGACGGCACTCCTCTAACCGCAAACGAAAATTATTGAAAACTTTCTTCAGTAATACTGGTGTAATGGCTGCCATTTCACCACGGATATTCTCCTTGAGCTGAACAATGTTTCTTGGATTATTACTGTAGACTTTGTGTTTGAGGTATCCCCACAAAAAAAAAGTCAAGAGGCGTCAAGTCTGGACTACGTGGGGGCCATGGGATATCACCTCTTTTCGAAATCAGTCTGCCAGGGAACATCTGCTTCACCACCGCCATGGAGTCATTTGATGTGTGACAGGTAGCTCCATCTTGTTGGAACCAAGTTCTGGAATTCACTATTCTTGAACTTTCAATTTCTGGAGCCAAAAATCCGTCCAACATCTCAACATAGCGTTCCGTATTAACCGTGACGTTTTGGCCCCGCGCATTTTCGAAGAAAAAAGGACCAATTATTCCTCTGCCAGAGATTGCTGCCCATACTGTCACTTTAGGACTATGCAATGGTTTCTGGTGTTTGATTTTGGGATTTTCACTGTTCCAGTAACGACAATTTTGACGGTTTACGAACCCATTCATAAGGAAATGAGCCTCGTCAGAGAAAAGGATATTGTCAAAATTGGAAAATCGATTAAGCATTTCATTAGCAAATGCGAGCCTTGCTATGAAGTCAGACTCTTTCAATTCTTGTGTTAATTGCAGCTTATGTGGATGCAGTTTAAGATCCAATGTTAAAATTCGTTGCGAACTTCGTCGCGATAATTGTAAGACAGACGATCTCTTGCGAGTCGACATTTGTGGATTTCCTCGTACTGACTCCATAACTCTCTCAACATTGTCTTCGGTTCTAGACGTTCGTGGGCGACCATTTGCTTGTGGTTTAAATGTTGAACCGGTCTCTTTAAAACGCTTTACCCATATTTTAATTAAATTAGCACTCGGAGCTTCACTAATTCGCCGTAGTCCATATTCAGAACAATATAGTCGCCTAGTAGCAATATATGAACGAGAGTTCTCGTAAAATGCGCGCACGCAAAATGCGCGACGCTTCCCGTCGAAGTGATTCATAGCGACTAAAACTCCATGAGCCCGCCAACCCAACGATGTAGGCGCCCCCCGCCCGCGCCTTTTCTACCCTGCAAAAAAAGATGATGCAATATGCACGTTCTGTTGCGCCACCCTGTATTAGATGTACCTAATTATCTTTTGGCTCTACAGGTATTTTGATATCAATTTTTTTCTCGACGAAGCAAAACAAGTGTAATAAATATTGGACTGTTTAGAATATGCATAATTTGTTCTTTTTGGCATTTGGGCTACAGTTCTTTAGTACGACTATATTAAGTGTTTATTAGCAACTACGGTCACCTCTAGTTCAAAGATATCTAGGTGGTGTACTCTAACTCGAACTCACAAATGATAGTCGCCTGTATTAACCAGTGCACCACTTTCTTATTACGCAAATATTAATTTTTACTTAAGATACGAGTTGGGAATTCAGCTTCAAATGTTGGGATTACAGAAAGTATTAACCGATCCTACTCTCTTTTCCGCGAATAAAGAACAAGTCTAATTGCAAGCAATGTATTTGCTAATTATTTTAAAATAACTTTATCTTTATCTATTTCAAACGAACTTAGAACGAGGTTATACTACTTTAGACCGTAGAAGTGGAAAGTCGTTAAGTTAAGTTCGCCTGAGTCGAACCGAAAACACTGATTATCTTAAGGAATTCTGAATGTAGCAAGAGATTATAGAAAATTCGAACACTTTCTTCATAAAACACTGATTTAAAAGTTTTGATTAGGAACGTGAAGTATATCTGATAACATTTCGATCTAACAAGTATTTTCGTATAAATTTTTCTCGGCAAAGTCAATAGTAAACATTTTTTGAAGGGGATTTAAAGTAGTTATGACGGTATTGAATGATTCTGGAGAAACTCAAGCATTATTTTGTTTTATGAATTCACCATTTATCCCGGGTCACTCCTCTAGTTTATGAGATACTAAAACTAATTCGTTTGCATCCCATGAATGAGACAAGGTAGAACTTCTCACATTCAGTGAGCTCGCAGGCATTCTATTATTACAATATTTAATGAAACCAGAATATGATTAAAAAGAGCTACATGTTTCCAAAAACTTAAAATAATACACTGGCAATCACTTTAAACGTCGGATATTTATAAGCGATAAAAACAAGTTACGCAGTTCTTAAAAAAGAAATAGTGAATGTTGAATTGCAAGTCAACTTATAGAAAACCTTACTTAGAGAAAACCAACGACTGATCAGACTGATCACAAAGCAGAACAATAAGAAAAATACAATTGAAACTTCTTGTGTGTTGTGAAGTTTCTAGTCGGTAATTTGCAATCGCTATATTTGCATACGTAGGTCAGGTTTGCGGTTCATTGCAATTAGGAATGAGCAACCCGTAGTCAAAAGCCCAAATCAGATAATGGCTGCGATGACTTACACATGCGAACAGTGAAAGTGCATTTTTCGAGAAAATGAAAACTTCCCTTGAGGTTCTTCATAAAAAATTGCATAGAAAATTTTTTTTATAAGTATTTTTGATTTTTAATGTAGCTTTTAAAATACCAAAGACATTTTATTAAAACTTAATTTAATATTTAATATTTGTTATTAAGCACTTTCCAAACAAGAAAAGTTATCTAAATTGTGTAACATTTATGAAACTTGCAAACTATACGCATGTAAGTCACATCGTGCCATGACAAGGCGATGTACTTAAAATGTTCTAAAACCTTGAATCCTCTTCTACAAATTGTTTAAATATTGTGCGAACCTACAGCGCGTGCTTTAGAAGAAGCAAGATTATTTGGATTTTATTGCACTGTGCGTTAGATTTATAAAGTATTTGTCGGCATATAAGATAGACGCTTAAGAGAAGATAGGTGGCTTTATTGCGTTTGCTAAATATTGCGTCATTGTTTAGTTAATGACTAATTATTTTAATATAAATTGTGAAATGTTACTCTTTTCGAATCGAGGAAAGCATGAAAAACAATCCTCCTATCCCTCCTGTGGGAAAAGGTAATTCAGCTTAAAAGCATTGCATTTGCTAAAGAATTTACTTTAGTCCATTTTAGTTATAATGGCCAAATGGACTTTCAAAACGATTATACCACCTAACGCTACAGAAACGAAAAACCGCAGTAAACCGAAGTAATACCACATTTGTTACTTTTGTTGCAATGGCAAACAAAAAGTTTCATCAGACTTCTGTTATGTACGAGTATCTTACTTTTATGAGTCTGGTTGGAAATGTCATAATGACATCTCCATGGACCATGTACGGATATGACCATGAAGGCCAGCAATTCCCAACACATAGACATTTCAAAAGTAATGTGAAAACGGAACAGCATTTACGATGATTGTGTACTCAGGATACAATTTGAAATCTTCATAAACTTGAATTTTTACAATATTGTCATTAATGCTAAATATGTTGTAGTCGTTTGTTCGTTGATTTCCAAGAGGGAATCATAGAACAATTGTTACGTTCCTTCCTTGTAATTACATAAAGTAGTAATTAATTCATTTCCTGTGCGAGTAAATTAAAGTGCTGTAAATCTTTGCCATGTTTACAATACCAGAAACGTATGTTTATGGTATAATATTTAGTTTGCCATTTCGAAGAAACATTTCATAATTGAAATTAATTCAGGTAGTTGCTGAAATAGACTTTTTCTTTTGGACCCATATAAACCCCATCATAAAAGGGCGTATTTCCTGCACATAATCCCCAAACGCTTTTTTGGGATTATGTTCAAAAGTTTGAGCAAAACACATTCCAAAATATTTTGTGCGGATTGGTAAGGATAGCCATAATATATTTAAATGAAAATAATAAAATGCGTATAATAATTTACCTTAAAATTTAAAAATCGCAAATAATATTCTAACATTAAAAAATTTGTTGAAAAATCACTTACTGCAGAATGTAGAAGGATTTCTTATTTAAACTTTTGTTTGAATACTGAATTTGAATTAATTTTAAAAATTTTTAATAATTTTTCTGTAACATAATTGTAAAAGATATTGAATTTTACTGCCAACTTGCCTCTATAATGTCAACTTTAGACGCTGGGGCGTAACTTGTTAAAACTTATATTAATATATATATTATTATTCTACAGTATTGTACAGTTTAATAATACAAATTTGTTATTGTTAAAAAAAATAAAAAAAAAACAGCGCAGACAACGTTTTTCTTCTAGTTGCAATTTCCATACGTAAGTTTTCAAATGGGCTCATTATAAAGTATCGCCTTTTAAACTAACACCTTATATGTGTTGCAACTGCGCAATAAGCCAAATACGAGTACTTAAAATTAAAAATACGTTTGAATTTGGTATTCTTGCAATAATTTTTTTTTCCATTTAATATAGCCTATTCATTTGCTGAATAAATAATGATAATAATGCTTTATTTGTTTACCAAATAAATAATGAAGCTTCCTGGAGTTAATTTAAAAAACTTATAATTGTAGAAGTTTTGTCTTTCACCCGCCCGTTCATAAATACAAATTACAAAATATAAGTCATACGATTGTAGCTGGTATTAAGAAGTACAATGTGAGGGCCATACATTGGATTAAGCATATCCATAACACCACTTAAATCAGATAAAGGTACAAAACAAATTTTCTAATTTTATCTCTTAACTAGCTGACCCGGCAAACGTTGTTTTGCCTTCAAAATGATGTTTGTCACCTACCATTATTTGATTCAATGTTAATATGGTAAAAATAATTAATTGCAAAAATCTCATCTCCAACGCCATCTATCATCAAATAAAACCTTTTAAACCTTCCGGAATACTCTACCAATAATTTAAGACCAAAATGAGCCAAATCGGTCCAACCGTTCTCGAGCTTTAGCGAGACTAACGCACAGCAATTGATTTTTATATATATAAACGTATATCTTTATAAGTGGAAAACTTTCTTCCAAAATTTTTAAATTGTACTTACACTCAAAAAAAGAAAATCAACTAATTTTGAGTAGAAACGAACTCAAATTGAGTAAAATTGATCCCCATATTGCTCCGAATATTTCTTTAATCAAAATTTTTTTTTTTTCCATTTCCATTTATTTGCTTTATTTTATCTTTCTTTCGAAATTTACAATAAGTATTCAAATCTTAATCCTCTCTTAAACTAAAATATCCTGCCATTGCCGGATCTTGTTTTTGGCGAGCCGAACTTTTTATCACCGGACCAAGTCTAGCGTGTCCTTTCTTCTTAGCCGTATATGACCGGGAAAATGTTGAAGGTTTTGAGCGAGTGGGTTTGAGTGGGAGGACAACTTCGATATATATGACCTGCTTAATTTTCTTATTTCCTCGGAAATATTAGGAATTTTTAAATCCTTGTGTATGTTATCATTCCTAATATACCATGGTGGAGTTGCGCCATTTTTAATTTCAATTGTATGATTTTGCGTCAATGTGATTTTTCCAGGTGAGACGTCGGTCAAGGTGAATACCCAAATATTTGACATGGTTATGAACGGGTATGGTACTACCGTGAATGGTGAGGGCTGGGCAATTGTTCTGTCTAAGAGAGAATGTAACCTGTATACTCTTAGTGGCATTTACTTTTATCTTCCACTTTTTGAGCCAAGATTCTAATGTGTGTATATGAGACTGCAGTTGTCTAGAAGACATTAATGGGCAAGTGCTAGTGCCCATGAATGCAGTGTCATCAGCGAAAGTTGAGGTTTAAATTAGAGAATGAACAGGCATGTCAGAGGTGTAGATGGTATATAGTATAGGGCCTAGTATACTGCCCTGCGGAACTCCTGCTGAAACTTTTCTTTGAGTTGAAACAGAGTCCTTCGATTTTGCTACAACAGATCGATCCTTTAGATAGCTCTCCAGGAGCTTGTGGGTATTTGTCGGTAGAAAAGAGACTATTTTGTGAATAAGGCCTTCATGCCACACTTTATCAAACCCAAATTGGTGCATGGGTATTACATGGTTTGCTTCAATATGGGGGTACAACATTTGGAGAAAGATCTTTTCGAACAGTTTACATAAAATAGAGAGTAAACTTATGGGTCGATAGGATGTAATTTGTGACAGTTCCTTTCCAGGTTTTGGTATCATTATTATTTCAGACAGCTTCCATCATCGAGGAAAGTATCCAATTCGAAGTATAGCATTAAATATAAATAAAACTAATTTGAGGATATTGTGGGGGAGTTCTGAAATCATTTTCGCCCTTATTTTATCGTGTCCAGGAGATTTATTCATTTTCAACTAGAGGACATTTTTCTTTAAGAGAGATAGACTTATTTTCATTGGATTTGTGACCATTGGGCTAATGATCGTTGGATTCACACGAGAGATTTTATAGTTAGGAGTAAATACTTCTTCCAGATGATCAGCAAATTCTTTCACTTTTTCATCACTACTCCTTGATCAAAATCATCCCTAATCAAAATAAGTAAGAAAATTATTCGAGGAAGTCTGTGTACATAGTTTAAGTACTCAAATTGAGTAAAATTGATCCCCATATTGCTCCAAGTATTTTCTTACTCAAAATAAGTAAGAACATTTTTTGAGGAAGTTTGTGTACATAGTTTAAGTACGCACTATTTTCACATGAACTCAAATCGAGTAAAATTTAGTCAATTCAAGTTTCACTTACTTATTTCAAATAAAATTTACCAGCAGCTTATTTTAAGCATGTTTTTACCCAAATTCAGTAAATGTTTTTTTTTCTTTACTTTGACTTTTAACAAATAAAATTTGCGTAAATTTGCAGAAATATAAAATAAAGAAAAATAATAAAATAAATAAAATAATAGAAAAATAATATAAAGGTCTAGTAGAAATACGCCATATTTTTGCAATAGGTGCGCTGTTTAGTAATCTGTATCTCGCGTTGCACAAATCTAATCGGATTACGCTAGATAGCGTTGGAATGAAGAGATTTCGTACTCAAAAACCCAATCAGATAGTTTTGCGATTGTTTAAAAATACGCCATATTTTACAGTTTTTGTTCCATAAAAGCGAAAACACAAGCTACGTAGCTAAAAATATGAGTAATGTTTGTAGTACTAATACTGCAACAGTCAACTATGCGCAATTTTGGTTTCACCTATCCCGTTAAGCTAAACTTTGAGGTCAGAGATGCACCACTATATGAAAAGCCAATTCTCGAAAATGTCTATGAAATAATGAAAATCGTTTAGTCCAACCGTCGCTTAAGCACAACTTTGATTGCCTAGGAACTAAATAAAAATGGTTTGGAACCATTGAATAAGGTTTGATATAAACAGAAGTTCCATGTACCGATTCCACACGGTCAAAAGTTACTTGGTATTTTTGCATCAAAAATCTCATGGGTTGAATTTTCATCTGCTTAAACGGTGGCCAAGCCAAGATTAACGGTTAGGGAGGATTTGCAGTATGTTTGCTGGAGTTGGAAGAGAATCATCTGCTATAGACTGTTCCTCCAAGGATAAACTCTTAATTCGGACATACGCTGTCGATAATTGGATCGAAATCAATTGCCCAGAAGCAGTCAGCAATTGCTTTTTATCAAGACAACAAAAGCCCACATACATCAATAGTCACGCGTCAGTAGCTCCGTTAGTTGGGAGATTCGTATGCATCCATATCCGGCCTTTAAGATGGTCCGGACCAGTTACCAAGTCATTAACACCTGTTTTACTGGTGAAAAATTCGACTCAAGAGAAGCATGCGAAAATCGACTGTTTAAAGTTTTTGCAAATAGGGACGAAGACTTCTATGAGAGGAGCATAATGGAATTACCTTTGAAATGAAATTATAGAAAATGATAATATAGATAATGAAATTATCTTGCGAACATTCGTATTTTTCGTATATGCCCAGCAAAAATAATGAATTTCATTTTAATACTTCTGGCACATAATTTTTAACATGTATAGGTACTAGAGAAACTGAAATATATACTTGGGAAGATCGTAGTGCAATTTTTTGAAATTTTGTTATCCATTATCTAATATAGCGAGGAGGTCCAAAATTACCAGAAACAGTATCATAGAAATCTTGTCACTAAGATTAAGATCACTTTTAATCAAAATTAATTCAGACATAAATTATTAAGGCTTGCATTTGTAATATAATCGCTCGTAAACGAATGGCCGCAATTTTTATTACAATTCCTAAAGCATATTTATGTCCGAGCACTAATTTGCAGCACATCTAAATTCAAATCCATAATCTCTGATATCCGAGGCTTCCTTCATATGAATCTTAAGTTTAAGAATGTGTTTCATTATAAAATTTAACCACATGGTTGTTTTGCTGCATTTACCAAAACCAACAGTGGGTAATAAATTCCAATAACAATATTTTGTTTAACTAGTTAAACGAAATACGAGAAAAAAATAGCGCCTGAAACTAAACTTTTTACGGTGACAATAAGTTTAAATCAATCCAAAAAGCGGCGCAAAATGTTTCTTATTCGTAAAAGGATAGGATTTTTCAAACACTTCAACTCTGAATTCAAAAGCTGACATATATTTATCGCCATCCTTTTCGAATTGGAAGATTATTGAAAAGGCATAAAAGTACTGGCTTTATCAACGCAATCTTTTTTCATGCCGTGGTTTCCGACATTTCCAACTTCTCTTCAGCTTTAAAAAATTATTTAAAAATCTAACTTATCTTTTAATCAGTACCCTTTCTAGTAAGTTCTAAGAACGCATTTAATGATATCCTACGGCATAAGAAAATTTGTTAAACATTAAGTTAAAAGGTTCCTTAAATAAATAATTAATATAAAAAAACGAAAAAATTTTTTTTTACTTATTTGACCTAAACCAATCATTTGGTCTTTCATTCATGTAATTTGTTTGTTATTTTGTAGCTTTAATTTAAATCCAAAAAACTTTCACAACATTTTTAAGCTTACGTAGACTTTAGCTCCCTTATTTGTTCTGGTGCATATTTGAATTTATAAGCAGCTCTCTATTAATTTTTGTTTGTTGAGGCAAAGTTTATAATACATTCGCTAATGCTACATTTTGCCCTTTAATTAAATACTTGTTATTCTATAAAAACAAATTCTGATTAAAACGTGTTTTTGTAAAATTACACTCTCATTTGAATTTCATTACGCTGCTGCATAATTTTTTTTTTTTGTTTTTGTGAAGTCCTTATATAATAATTTTGGCAAAAGCAACAACAAAATAAATGAAGGCAGAGAATGATTTATTCATGTCTGAATTGTCGTTCGTCCACCATTTCAGGCTGCATGTTTGAAAGGCGTTCTTATCGATTTTTTTTTGTTTTTTTTTTTTGTACGTCGACATACAAAATATTTTGTCTGGAACCTTTTTAACTAAGCGTGTTTACAGAAAAAAGTATACAATAAAAAAAATCGTAATTACACAGGCAACCAATATTGCGGCATAGAAGAAAAATTTTAAAGTGATGTCGTTTCTAAATTAACCCATGATGGGATGAGGGTTTAAAATTACTGACCATAAAAGTTAAAGTAAACAGTAGAAGCTTTTAAAATGCGGTCAATAAATTAGGTTTCCCTTGACGTTTATTGTATTTAGTAGACAAAAATATTCTGCAAAGATATCAAGTCTAGTTTTTTCATTTATTGAGTGTTTAAATCCATTACACGTAGTGTGGTGTTTTCTAACTGCTTGAAGTTATTTATAAGATTCGTAGATTTAAATGTCGCATAATATAGGCAATGAATATTAAAATGTAAAATATGAAGAGCTTTGATTAGCTCAGTTATAGACGCGTTTAAACAGTTTTCGCAATTTCGACTTAAATTTCAGAATATCGTGATGGAATGTTTGAAAAATAGGACATACGTACTTCACTAATTTGAAAGGTTGTATCTGTCAGTAAGCTTTTGGTGATTTCAAATGGTTTATTACTTTGTCACACCACCTTGAATAGCTGCTAATTTAGTAAAATGTCTGAATTTTTTTCAGAAATGTATGTAATGCAAATGTAATGTAAAAGATAAGCGTATTTGGAAGTAATTAAGTTAATGTTTATATTAACTTAGAGCTTAAATTTCAACATCGAAATTATAATGTCTCAGAGTAAGTCGCAACTGTAGTCCAGTCTCCATTGCTTCATATCTCGACAGCAATCAAAATTAGGGGAATTCAGTCGCATTTTTTAGAAGACTCTTTTTATTATACCCTCACCATTAGTAATGGCGACATGTAGTATTTGACACCAGAAAGAGCGCAACATAGTGATGGAGATGTGTTACAACCAAGTATCCTAAAAAACGACTCGTTTCAGGAACGTTTAAAATGATCCTGTATGCCACATGTTTGCCCAGCTGGCTCGCTAGTGGTCACTACAGCTCGAGTCAATTATTTCAACAAAAAGTCGCCAGTCACCAGACATCTAACAAAGTCGTGGCATCTAGTAAGCTCATGCTGATTGAGATAACCCGTGATTTAGGAACAATTTAGCCCATTTTTTCTATTATTCTTCATACAAATGGCGTTAAATACAAGAATACTGTTTTTATGGTTTCGCCAGTAGTGATGAAGTTATGTATTCTTGAGTACAGCAAAAGTTCAACCACCAGAAGGAGGCGTCTAAGATACCAAGTACTTTTTGACCAAAAGTGTTTTACGCCTTTTCTAGTTGATTGACTAATGTTCCTTTATCTATAATAGCTGGTAGAGAGAATAACAGCCTCAAATCTTTATGAAACTTCTTACAGATATATACGAGCTAATATTTTGCAGATTGTAAATGGGCTTTATCAATCCGCCTCTTCCATTATCTTAAATAGAAATTCATCTGCATTCCGAATATATAATTTTTCCTTGTAACTCCAAATGTGTAAAACGCAGCAGCCTAAATTGTTCTCCTTTGTAAGGCTTTATAATGGTTGATAAAAATTGTAAAAATTGTCCAATAAACCACGCCCCATCTGAATAATCAATTTAAACCATATTTTCTTCGGTTAATTTCTTCTATCCGCTTATTCTAACTTCAGCCATATTTAGTACGTTTCTTCTAGTACTTTCCATACAAATTGGCTGAGTTTCAACCTTTTCCCTGTAACTTCCAGCTGGCAAACTGCAACAAGCTTAATTGTTAATTATTGTATTGATTTGTAACGCCCAGTAAAACACGCTGGTCGTTTGTTAAACGACTTCTGGTACTTCCCATACAAATGCCGGTTTTTGATCTTATTTTACAAAAAATATATGTTTAATCTAGAATTCCTTGGATGAAAACATTTGCGTCCGTGCTAAAAATAAAATATTTAATCTAGAATTCCCTGAATCATACCAACATAATGAAATATGAAAAGTTAATATGGAATTGATGCGTGGCACATTTTCCAACAAATTAATCGTTGTCTCGTTCAACCAAAAAAAAATCTATATCTTTTAGTGCAATTAATTGTATACCTGTAAAACAATCTATTATTTTTATAGGTCATTGCAAAATTGTGTGTGAAATTTTAAAATGCATTTGTGCGTTTTACAACGCTTAAAACATCGCAACTTGACTATTTGTAAAGACAATATTGATGACTGCCAGTTCAATTTCATTCCTACTCAATTGTCAGTCACTACAACCTCAGTGGGTTAAACGCTTTACAGTTTCAATTGTGTCATAAATATATTTATGAAATCCACTCTGCTGCCTTTCAAATATAACTTCACATATCGTCGTTTAAGTGTCACTGTCAGCAACAGAAATAGTAACTGCAACAGCGTCATCATCACCGTCAGCAATCCCGCTTTTACAATAGCAAGCAGCAATTTCAAATGTGACATTCTGCTACAATAAAAGGATGCCTTACAAAATAAGAACGAAAAGAGCATAGCGAAAATGATTTGCATATTTGGTTTTGAAAAACGTATAAAAATATATACTGACACGCAAATATTGAATTGCCACATACGCGTACATAAGTATGCTAAGATCGAAAATTTTGTTATACTATTTGTATCATATTCGAAATTTATGAATACATAGAAAACCCTTCCAATTGTAGTAAGAAGCTTAAAAACATGTCACATATTTGAGATCTGTTGTTGAGTTTTTCTTAAACGAATGTTATCATTTTCGGAAATTAAATGACACTGAAATAAGTTGTTAATACAATTTTGACTCAATAGGACCTTCCTGCAACAGTCATTGATTTGGAGCATTTAACTGGCAACTAATTGAAATGTTTTGCGATTAAAATCATCAAAATTATTTTGGATAAACGGACTTTGCGTATGGTTATGTGTTATGCAAGTTTAAAGGAACTGTTATTTATAGAACGTAAACTTGGCAAGTAGAAAAATGCTCAATCGTTCAACACAAGGTTCACATGGCCACCAATTTTGGGGATTTTGTAAATTATACTGGTTTAGACAAACACTCTGGATGAAATTACATAATTTCCAATATTTTTTGAGAAAATGGAATTATGCAAATTACTCTTGATTAATTGGAAATTATGAGGATTCTACCATGTTCAGTGGGAGAAGAAAGCTACCTTCCGGCTTCTGCTTACAAATACAGAAATACAAAATAAAATAAAAGGAGCAGACTTCACATACCTATACATATAAGATATATAATAAATAGCCATACATTACATTTCCAATAGATGGATTCAGGTACTTGTATCTCTCGTTGTCTAAGTGCGATTGTTTTACACTAGATGGCATTAGAAAGAAGAGATCGCTAATTCAAAATACTACTTATACAGTTTTGTAATTGTTCGACTAAGAACAGTTTGAGCGCACATCAGAAATATACAGCATCAAAGAGAAAATACACCGTATTATACAGTTTTTCTTCGATGAATGCTAATGCGAAGACAGTTGAAAATGTGAGTAGTACAGGATTATCCATTTAGCTGTTCCAAAACCGCCAATCTGGCAAGACTGTCAGCTGTTAAATGCCTGTTATCTGAAGTGTTATTTATCTGGTGAAAGGTTTACCAGTTGCGAATATGGATCGTTTAACAACCGAAGAATGCGTACAAATAGTTAAAACTTACTACAAAAGTGGTGACTCAAACATGAGCTTTCGATGAAACAAAATTTTCTTCGGCGTTGAAGCTCATTTCTCACTCGGTGTTACGTGAAAATTGAATTGAATTGAATTGAAAATTGTCGCATATGGGGCTCGGAGAACCCAGAAGTGATTGTAGAATATCGATTGCAACCGGGAAATCTGGCTGTTTGGTCCGCATTATGATCTGGAGGTGTCATTGGGCCATATTTCTTCGCAAACAAGCCTAAAATGAATCACTGCTGCAACCAAACCAGAGGCGTTCATTTAAATGACATTGTATTTTATACATAATGGCAAGGTTCAAGCATTATAATGAAATAAAAGTTTCATCGAAATCGTATCTTCATGTGCATTTTATTTAACTTAACTTAAAAGCGAAAAACGGATAACTGTATACTTTTGATCTTGATACTGTCAGAGCCAATTGCGTGCAATTTGGTTTCGTGGACTCCATTTCAGTGATTTTGATGTTAAAGATGCGCCACTCTGTGGACGGCCAGTTGTCGAAAATGTCAATAAAATAACGGAAATCGGTAAGCCCGACCACCATATGGGATCTACTTCAACTGCTCAGGGGCTAAACATTGTCAAAAACCGATCTCTTGCCACGCAAGTCAGGGCAAAAAACCTTATAAATCGGATTTCCACCAGCGAATTGCTGCTGAATCACAACAAAATCAACACATTTCTAAGCGGATGCTAATGGATGATAAAAAGCAAAACCGGTAATATTCAAATCGGTAGCAAAGCCAGGATTGACAGTCAGGAAGATTTCGCTGTTTGTTTGATGGAATTAGCAAGGAAGCATTTTCTGTGAACTGCTCTCCTACGGCCATATACTTAATTCGACAATTGAACCGTTTGAAGAAAGCGACCGCCCAAAATCGCCCAGTTTGTCTAATAGGAGAGAGAGGATACTGAATCTTCCGAAGTTTCGAGAGCTTTCTTGGGAGGTTCTCATGCATCCAAATCTTAATTCAGGGCTAACAGTAAATGATTTCCACCTGTTTCTGTCTATGGCGAGTGAAAAAAATTCACTTCAAGGGAAGTTTGTGAAAATCAACTGTCTCAGTTTTTTGCCGATGGGAATAAGAGTTCCTCAGAGAAAGGCATAAAAAGCTTCAAAACAAGGCAACAAGGTATGGACCAAAACGATGCATATCTGACCTAAACCGGATCATTCTATTTTAAAGCTAAAGCATACAATGTCATGCAAAAATAATTGATTTCCTTTTACTACACATTATAACAATGTAGGCGATTGCGAAACGTTTAAACAAAAAAACAGAATTATATATAATAGAAGTCGTCTCAAATAAGTTGCGATACCAGATAACATATTGTTCGATTAAGGTAACGTTAGGCATTGACAATGAAAAGGAATCCGACTCAAGCGATGTCCGAATATCGATTTTTTTTCAGGGTGCGACACCTCAAAGATATTGATCTGGGCTTTAGGAAAGCGTAGGGTATCTCTCCCAGAAAATAACATACAAAGGAATACAGTCATTTCTATATATTAAAACGTAGATACGGTCAAAAACTACCGGAAATTGAGCTCTTAATCAGATTATAAAAATTCTTTTTGTCGCTAAGTTCGCACAACTCTATCTATACGGACGCGGAGTTTGAATGTGATGTATTATTTGGTTGGATTACAATGCTCGATTTGGTTATTTCAAATCTGATTTATATTCCGAGCTTTACAATGGAAAAAATAGAGTTTGTCTCAAATTTTATGTTGCATATGGAATTTCATTTGCAGTATGGCCTAAAATGTTACATAGGACTTACGCGAATAAACTGTATCAAATGCAGGTGTATGGCGCAGTGCATTCAAAGATGGTTCAAATGTGGTGGAAGATGTGTCTCGCTCTCGTAGTCCATCAAAGTTTTCAGTCGGAGCTAGCATCGGTGAAAGGAAGGAAGTTCGAGAAAAATTGCCACGAGTTCTCATGAATTAACTAGAAGCATCTTAGTTCCATTTAGCTCCGAAAGATCTGAATTTTCTTCCAAAATTCAATAGCTTAAATATCGCTCAAAACCTTATTGAACGAATTAATTACGATCACTCATTCATAAAACGTATTATAAATGGTAACGGCATGTGGTTTGAATGCCGACCAGTCTTCAATATTTGGAGTGGCGCCTTTTAACTGAGCCTAAATCAAACAAACCACGTCAAAGTCGATCAAAAGTCAGGACGGTGTTGAACATTATTTTCAATTATCGTGGTGTTCCCTTTCGGAATACTAGCCAGAAGGTTAGGCTATATTTAAACAGCATTATTTGTGCAGGACGTGGCGTTTAAAAGGGTAAATTCGCCGGGAAAGACCAGACACGTGGAATGAAAACACCAACAATTTAGCAATATGAACGAATTTGTTGACAAAAACTCAACAAGTATTATCGAGCAGCCACCGTTTTCACTTAATATAGCTTTGACTGACATTTTGCTCTTCCCAGAATTGAAATTACTACTTCGATTCACATGTTTTCAGTTGATAGAAAATACTCGTATAAAATTCGAGACAAAAATTAAGTTTTTTTCTCCTTTCCTTAAAATGCGTCTGAAATATATTTTGACGGCAGGATTAATCGTTGGCATAAATGTATATTTCGAAGGGAATGCGTTACGATAAATCTGTTATGAAAAAAATTATTATCTAACCTTAACAGAATACAGAGACCACGTGTTGTCAATCTATGGAAGAGTAGGATAAAATTTTGAAAAACGTTTAAATATATTTGACGTAAAGTTTAAAAACAATATCAACTAAAACTAAAAAAAAGAAAAAACTCACTCTGTCGTTGTTTATTTGGGGCCAAAAATGGAACATTTTTGCACACTTGGACGTTTTCAAAAAACAGCACGAAACGCTGTCAAGAAGTAGCATATTTTCCAGAAACAAAAAGTAAACACCGATAGTACTCGAGTGAAACTAAACCAGCCTTTAACATCATATTGTGTGCTGGTAAAATGGAAATACGGAAGGCTTTTGGAATTTGCTTATAAATTTCATGTGAAATTAAATAAAGTACTGATAATGTTTGTTCTTAATCTACTCGTATTTAGCTTTTAAATCTTAAAGTTTATACTTTTCAATCTGCAAATATATTTTGGCAATGTTAAATATTGTCACAATTAAATCGACAATCTTTGTTCAATTGCTTTTGGTTGTTATTTTTGTGAATATTATTCGAATATTGTGTGATAACTTTATTGCCCGAAAGACACAAGCAACCGCGATGAAATTCTTGATATGTTGCCTTTTCAGACAGTGCCAAAAATATGCGAAAACTTTGTTGTTCACATATATGTTGTAGCTATTTTTGTCCAATTTCGATATTTTGCCTGTGAGACAAATCTTGCCTTGGAACACGAAACATATTTGTATACATACCCACTCCCACGCCACAGAAAGGAAAACAAATATTCACATCCTGCTATTTTGATAGCAACTATGTTGTTCGTAACTATGGAAAATTCTTATTAAACAATAAAGTGTGTCTGATGGGGAGAACATGTCAAACTTATTCAACAGACTGACCATATGAATGTACCAGGTTCAACTATTTATGGTGTTATACTGGTGCCCACGATGAAAATCGTGGATGGTTGAAAACCGCCCACGGCATGGCCATAACTAATTTGAAACATAGGTTTTAAAAATATACATTCCGAAATTAAATTTACGACAATATTGTACATTTGTGTTCTAATCGGACGCTTATTCTCCAAAAAATTGTACGGAATTCCACTATGTCCTTTGGTATCCAAAAATGACTGACTGACATTTTAAAAGTTCTACTGTAGAGAGTGTTAGTCCAATTAGCCAGCTGCATCGCAAGAAGAATAGTAGAATTTTACGCAGCTGGTCATGAAAAAATCATTACGAGAAGCACGAAAAGTTGCTAATACAAACTGAAACGAAAGTGAATATCTTTAGTTCCAATAGATGGCTTTATCAATCTTAATCCTGCGTTGTATAAGCGTGACCGGTTTATGCGAGATGGCGTTAGTAAGGAAAGATTCTGCACTCAAAAAGATACTCAGACAATTTCGTAATTGTTTGACTGAGTATCTCTTGGGGTCCCTCAAACATGGATGCCAGCAAAACGAAAATATGTCACATTTTACAGTTTTTCTTCGATAAGGATGAAAACAAAAGTCAGGCTGCTGAAAATGCTACTAAGTCTGACCGTGATGTTTTTTGATTCACCTGAACCTGAGCATTGACTTGATACCAAAACAAGTTCCTTATAACGACTTGAAGCAAAACAATTTCATGGATCGAATTTCCATTAACTCATTTCCAAAGCTAATGCCGAATGGTGTTATAAGGGCAGATCACTTACCAGACTTGATGGTAAGAAAGGTTTTGCTGTTTGTTTGGTGAAATTGGCAGAGAATCATCTACTATGAACTGTTCCCCTACCGCCAAACTCCTAATTAGGACCTGTACAGTCAGCAATTAAAGGAAACAGTCGCCTGGAAGCGGCCAAATTTGGCCAGTCGGAGAGGATTTGTTTTCCATCAGGACAACGCCAAGCCACGCATAACAATACCGACTTCCTAGAATCTCTCGGAGCTTGATTGGGAGGTTTTCATGCTTCCATGTTATAGTTTGGACCTCATACCAAGTAATTACCAGTTGTTTCTGTCTGTGGTAATTGATTTTGGTGGCAAAAAATTCGTCTCAAGCGAAGCTTGTGAAAATCGAGTGTCTCAGTTTTCTTTTTGACAATAGAGTTTCTATGAGAGAGGCATAATCGAATTACTTTCAAAATGTCAATAGGTTATCGAAGAAACCGGTGCAAATTTCAGCTGAATTCAAATTCAACGTCATGCTAAAACACCTTATATGACCGACAGAAAAAAAAAACAATAATTAAGCATCAATTCAGATCTGAAGTAAAAAAAGGGAGGAGTATAAAAGATAATACTCTGCTTTACAGGTGTCGTCAGATAAAACTACGCAGGTAGACTGCCCAAATACATCATTAACAAGTTGAATATATCTAAAAGCCGAATGACGCTCGAGTAATTCAGCAAGACCGATCATATATATTAAAAAAACGTAGGGCATTACCAATGTATCTCGTAAAGTTAGAAAATAAATAAATAAATAAATTTAAATTAAGAAGTATAAACAGGTACGAAAACATGGAATTAACAAAATTAATAAAATACACGGTGGGCCATAAGGGTGTTGGCGGTTTAAATATTCAATAAAAAAAAAAAAACTACGAAACATAAAAAAAATATATTT
>JAHXMU010000031.1:1873567-1910671 GCA_019455685.1 Philornis downsi | reverse complement strand
GACAACATTATTTTTAAGTCTTAAAAATAATGTTGTCCAAATGGCTTCCCTCGGCTGCTTGACACTCTTGGAACCGAAGTCGCAAATTTTGGAAAACTCGTTGAAAAGTTGTTCTCGGTATTTTGTTACTTTCCTGAATAATGTTCCTCTTCAACTGCTCTAAATTGGTCGGATTATTCTCGTAGACTACCGATATGAGGTAGCCCGATAGAAATAATCGCATGGAGAGAGATCGGGTCTACGTGGGGGCCATTCAATATCCCCCTTTTCGAAATAAGTTTTCCAGGAAAAACATTTTTCAGCAGCTCTATGGATACCCTAGCCGTATGACATGTGGCCCTGTTGAAACCACATCCTCGAGGTATTGCCTTGAAGTTCTTGCAAAGCTGGCACCAAAAAGTCTGCTAGCATGTTGCAATAATTGTTCGCTCTAACCGTCATCGCATGCCCTCTTTCGTCCTCAAAAAAGTGTGGTCCAATAATACCGGTTGACGTTATCCCAGCCCACACGACAAGCTTAGGGCTGTGAAGTGGACGTTCATGCAAGCGTCGGGGATTAGTCTCGGACCAGAACCTACAATTTTGCTTGTTCTCATCACTAAAAATCACGTTGTTGAAATTGTTGAGCCGCTCTAGCATCAAATTGACAAAGTTAAGTCGGTTATTGGCATCATCGGGTTTTAATTCTTGGACTATCTGAATCTTATAAGCCTTCAAATGCAAATCACGTTTCAAAATTCGTCGTAAAGTTGTTCTTTTGACATCCAAAGACTGACTTCTCTTACGTGTTGACTGTTGCGGATTTCGCTGAACTGAAACACGAACACGCTCCACAATGTCGGCTGATCTTGCAGAAACTGGGCGACCACGAACCGTGATTGGTACTGTTGAGCCGGTTGTTTCAAACATTCTGCTCCATTTTCGTATCACATTGCCGCTTGGAACTTCACTTAAATCGTGTAAACCGTGTTCATGCCGATACAAACGTCGTGCAGTAATCACTGATTTATTGTTTTCGTAATACGCTCGGACACAAAATGCACGCTGCACTCCCGTGTACGGCTCCATGGCGACTAAATTTCCAGGAAGCGGCGCAGCGAACAACATATCCCCCGCCACCCCGCGCCGCGCGTTACGGAAAAATTGAAGAATTAAATCCAGGAAGAGCGATAGATTGGGAAAGATGCACGATGGAGAACCATTATGTTTACTGCAGTTTCCATGCATAAATGCACGAATACGGATACCTCGCGACCAAGCAAATTACCAAATATTTCTATACTATACACATTATAAGACCATACACGTGTATGATGGACCACAATCAAGAATAGAGGCCATTATTGCACCCAAATCGAATATTGGTAGCACTGTGGCAAGCTCTTGTGCAAAATTTCACATCAGTAATGTAGTGTCAGTAGTGTTTGTTTGTTTTAATTTTGCCATGCTTAATTTTATACTACACGAAAAGTGATTTTAGCGCTTTTTAAAATGTGTGATTTTATTGGAGAGAAATTTCCGCTTGGCGAAAATTTTGAATGTTGCAGACGATCCTCGTCGAACCAGCTTTGTCGGAAAGCAACGTTCACAACTTGCATTAACTGTGTTGAAAAAGGACCGAAAATTAGCTGATCAAAAATGTTCAATATTTTTGGAAAAAAATCCCGCATGTGTGAAAATTTCTAAACATCGTGATGCTTTAAAAAACTTAATATTACGGGATATGAGACATGGATCTCTACTTACAATTCAGAAACAACCGATAAATACAGTGAAAGCCACGGCGGCAAAACAAGAAATGTTATATTGGGACAAAAACGCTCAGAAATAAAGATTATATTGCCATTTTATTCGATAACGTGATATGGTGTAAATTGTTAACAAGGAATGCTATTTGATTCGTTATGGGTGAGTGAGTCAGACAGCTCTTGTTTTTGTATCACGCTAATGCGCCCTCTCACACTGCATTTGCTCTTCGTGAGTTTTTCGGTAAAAAAATCAATTATCAATGTTCCCCAAATAACGTATACGCTTGTGACTTCTGGCTATTTCCTTAATTTAAAAAACCGTTCCGGGAACTCCATTCGTAGTCGGCTGAAGCTGTTCTACGTGAATCGCTGCGCGCTCTGAAGGACGCACCAGAAAGTAACTATTTAGATTACTTCGAGGATTGTCAAAAACCCTGATACGAGTATCATCTATCCAGGGGGAATGCTTTGAAGGTGATGAAATAGACTTGTATGGACTAATAAAGATTTTTTCGAAAAAATAAGAAAATAAAATAAAAAATAGTCCTACTATTTGAATACAGCAGCTTTGGTCTCTCCGAACTTTTGGCGCCTGTCCATTGGTATTTGATTTAAAAATATGAATTTAGTTTATTAAAATTGAATATTAAGTTATATGGCATGTAGCAACTATCGTCATTAGTACATGCAACATATCAAAACATTGTTGTGAATCAGAACGAGAAAGAAGTCGCGCTTTCGTGTACAAAAAGGAAATAAAGGCAAGTTAGCTTCTGTGCCAGCTTCCGTAATAATTGAAAGCAGGCAAACGCACGTAGTGTAGCTTGACACGCGATGTAAACTGTCATTCAAACGACCTTGTCTTCAATTTGAAGAACTTCATATAAATAATATTCGTGACCCAAGAATAGAACATAACGCTGCAACCACTAAAATAAAGTTGGGGAGACAAATTTGTCTAAACTTTCAAATGCACATATTCAAAATTTGTAAGTTTCCAAACGCGAGATAATGTTTATTTATGATTTTGAATAATATTAAGCATATGTTGGCTATAGGTTCTAAAATCAAATCAAATCATTTTAAAATACGTTTTTTAAATGTAAATTTTTCTAAAAAAATACAAATTTTAATAAAAATGTAAATACTTAAAATATTTAAAAAAATTTAAAAAATGGAAACTTTTCAAAAAGTTGAACTAGAAAACTAGTGTTTTCTTTTGTTTTATTGAAGTAGAATTATATAAAGCTCCAGGAACAGAAATTTGGGTTGTTGCCTCCAAAAAGATTGCAATAGAAAGAAAAGTATATACTTTGATTCTCTTTGGAGAAGGTAAAAATTGAGTGCCGGTTCCAACATTGATCTTGATTACCGATGTTTTTGAGACAAGATGAAGTGAATAACATGTAATTTTTTTTTATTGTTACTCTATAAAGTGCATTTCGGCTAAAATTATTCAATAAAATATAAATGTGCCCATTGACGACCACTTAAAGTCAAATTGGAAAATCACATAAGTTTGCCATAGACACCCTTCTCTAAATTAGCAGTAATTTTCTTATGTTACAACAACTAATATTATAATCTTTCTATTCAAAAGTTTCCGTCAGATTTGGTCACCTCATGCTTTTCTCTCGCCTTCCTCAGGCAGTGAATAAGTGCCTACTTCCTATGGAAACATGCATTGCTGCTCTAGAACTATTAAAGTGGCAGAATTTATTACTTGAGCAGTGATCGAAGCCACCAACAACGTACACTTTTTCTTTTGTGAACCCCTGTTTCATTTCCATTTCAATTGTTGGCGTTGCGTTGAATTTGTAAACTACATTTGGTGCATAACATACGGGGCCGACCCCTTGTTGTTTCCATCAACCAGCAATATGGTATGTGGGATACGTGAATGTACTACATACGCATCATTTCTAGGCGGTGATGCCTGGGCTAAATTCAACTACGAACACTACAATTGTCTTTGTGTATGTACGGGTACAGCCGGGCTATTTGCTTGGGCATGGATGTTCGTATGTCGAACATCAATGCAGCAAAAACTTTTGAATTGCCTTGGCACTTCAACGCTTTTTTCCATTGAATCCTGCCGACATACAAACCGACATTCGCAGAAAAATGCGCCTGGTACGTTCGCTCGTATGTACGTGTGCATTGTAACTTATTGTTCAATTTTTATGTGGCCTTCCTGCTGCTACTGCTGTTGCTGATTCTGTTTCAGTTGCTTGTAGTTGCGGGTATTATTGCCACTTTTATTTCATTGTTCCCCGGGTTGTCAACTGCATTGGGTTGCTGTTGCAACTAGGATGACACAATATTTGTTGCGGTAGCACAGGGAAATCTCGCACATTTCTGCGGACTTTTTCGGTGGTTTATAAAAATATGTATCCTTACGAGGACCAAACAAGAGAAAAAAAAAAAATGCTGAAAATGCTTATTGTATTTTCCATTTTTTGTTTCTGATATTCTTATTTGTTCATATTAATATCGACTGTATGCATATACAAGTATTGGCGGTATTGGCACAATTGCCGTCATACAACAACATACACATGCACATATATACCTATATATGTACATACAGCCGTGATTATAAAGCAGCCAGTATCAGGTTTAACACCAGCCACTATAATAAGACCCCAGTGCCATAGCCCACTTAATACTGCATTTTCATTGTTATGTATCTCTGTATTGGGCTTTTTAAGGCATTTGCTATTCGAGACTGCTCTTCATCCGTTGTGGTGTGAGAATGGAATTTCGCTGGCTGCCATCTCAGTTATAAGCCGAGGTGCTTTTTACTATGAAAAAGCAGTTCATTATGGCTAAGAGCCTGGGGTTCTGCTACAGTCTATAACTACCGTTCATTAACTTTTAATTAGCATAACGCAAATTCGTTGAATGCAATCATCAGTTAGGTTTTGTGAGCATTTGATTGTGGGGTTAACTTACCAATTACTGTAAGGTTAATCTTTAGATTTCTTGTTGGCGAATTCCGAAAATCTACTCTGCATCGGTAAACGCCTTCATCTTCTAAGCGGACGTTGTCTATTTTAAGCTGGGCAGGATGTGACGTACTGCTAAAATAAGCACGTGGACCAAATGCTAGGGGTGAGGACCACAGTCTTGCTTGGCCGAATTGCCTCCCTCGAACATCGAAACTGAAAGAGATGGAAACAAAATGAAACAATGATTTTCAGTTTAAAAAGAGTAATACTTATTGAAATATTAAACGAAATAAATCAGATAAGTGAAAATTCTGATGAAATGTCTACAAATGATTTTTACTAACTACTTTTGTTAATGAATGCAAAAGGGAGACAAAAATCTCATATTTGCAACGAAAATCACATTTCAGTTTTTTGATTGGTTAGTCCCAAATGAATTTAAAACAAAAAAATTGTTTATTCTGTTCCCAACTTCATTCGCTGCTTTGTTTCCACGACTGTAAAAAGCATCGTTAAACTACAACAACAAAAATTTAATTTAATTTAATTAATGTACAGAATAGATATTATAGTGGACAAAATATGTGAATTTCGTACTGACAAAACAGTGACAGCTATATTACATTGAGATATTCTACCGCCATTATGCTTCTAACTTTATGATATTTCTTACATTTCCTTTGAGATTTGGATAAGTTTTGAAAATGTGAATGTCAAAACATATATAATATATTTTTTTAGAAAACTGTAATTGATTTATTGGTCTTTACGTATTAAAGATGCAAATATTATGTTTAACAGAAAAACAACCTAGGATAAAACCTAGGTTTCATTAAAATTATTTCTGTATTTTGGAATATATTTATTTATTTGGCATTACATGCACAACCTGACAGCATCTTTTAGTTGTATTACATGTTATTAATTTGCCATATTTAAAGTACTGACGAAATATAACACTGCACTGTACGCTGATGATACTGCAATAATAAAAGGAAAGATATCAAATGCAATAATAAAAAATATGAAAAAATCACTTATACACGCAGAAAAATATTTCTCAAAATGGAAAATAAAAATTAATCAGGATAAAACACAAGCCATAATTTTTCCATTTAATAAATCGCCCAAGAGAATCCCCACTGTGTCTCTACATTTGCAAGGCACGGAAATTCCACTTCAAAATAGTGTCAAGTATCTGGGTATTATACTTGACAAAAAGCTCACATTTAAGGAACACGTATACAAGACATGCGAAAAGGTTATTTGATGCGGAAGAGCAATTTACCCACTGCTAAACAGAAAATCGAAGTTGAATGACAAAAACAAAATGCTATTATATAAAAGTTGTATAAGGCCAATTATGACATACGAGTGCCAAGTCTGGTTTACAAAAGCTGCTAATACTTACCGGAAAAAACTTCAAATAATACAAAATAAGAATTTAAAAATTATTTACATTTCACCTATTCGCTACCCAACATTACACCTACATCGAATTTTCTACGAAGACACATTTACTATGGCTGTACATAATCTCACAAGAAGCTTTGAAGATCGAAACAGATGCTCCAACTATGAATTAATAAGAAATTTATAGATATAACTATCTTCTAAACCTTCGTTTCGAAGATGAAAGAAGTTATTATTATCCCAATTTCCTTACACTTAAAATAAATTTTTTACTATCTTTTTTACCTAAAAATGTAATATAAATATTAAACGAATTACCTCTCATAAAATAATATATAAATTGTTGCAATACTACTAGTAAAATCTCAATCCTTGTGAATATTTAAATTAATGTTAAAACTGTAATAATGAAAGTATAAATAAATGAAATGAAAACAAATTTGGCATATTGTACGGGCTAACAATATTTGCATCAGATATAGACAAAACAAAATTATTTTAAATATATAAATTAATTGAAATGATAAAAATAATTTTTTGAAATGTGAAGGTAATAAGTTCAAAGATGTATACTGTGTACAAGATGGCACACCAATTGCAGTACAACAAGAAATTCAAGTAATTAATGTATTTCATTTTTTTTCTTTCAAAACTGATAGTTATAAAACAATATTTTAATAATTCAAACCGAAACAAATTAGTATTAGTTTAAAGCCTCAGCGACTTGTAGAGTTTATAGAGTTTATACATATATATTTGGAATGGAAATTACTTTCCAATTTATTTTCTACGAAGAATTTCTCGTTTCAGCCTTTAAATAAGGTGGTAAATGATTAAATTCTTGACTTCCTGAAAATATTGTTTGTGTTTTGTTTTTCCTTCTTTTTTCTCTTTCATCTCAAAATGTTGTAAATAATGTAATATTCGCAGTATTTGTAACTCGCCTCTATAAACTCTACAAGTCGCTGAGGCTTAAACTAATACTAATTTGTTGTGGTTTAAATTATTAAAATATTGTTTTATACATATTAACATTCAAAGCAATAAAGAACAAACAAAAAAACCCAATCGTCCCAATGGAAGAGTCAAGGAGAGCCAAGACCAATAAAAAGCACGCCAAGTTCAATCAAATGTCAAGGTTTTGCTCACTGTTTTCTTCGATTACTATGGCGTAGTGCATCAGGAGTTCTTACCATAAAGTCTTACGGTAAATAAGGAGTATTACCTTGAAGTTATGCGCCGTTGGCGTGAAGCAGTACAAAATCGCACGGAATTATGGAAAAAAAAAAATTCATGGCTATTGCATCATGATAATGCACCTACTCACTAATCTTTTCTTGTGAGACATTTTCTAAGTCAGAAGTTCTACGTTGTGTAACAAATAATTTTTAAGCAAAGTTTTAAATGAAGAATTGCTCGTCTCAGCCTTTAAATAAGGAGGTAAATGATTAAATTCTTGTCTTATCGTGGTTTCAAACAAACACCTAATTACGCTTAGATTGCTACTACTTCTTGTGTTAAAACTGTTTTGATTGCTGATGATGGCCTATACTACGAACGCATTTAAAAACGTATAATAAAATCTGCAGTTTATACATTCCGAATATTGGCAAAATCATCGGAAAAACATCCTTACATAAGGAAACAGTCGAAAATGTCATAGGAAGATTTGCAATTATCCAATGCCTTTTGCTAAGCCTTTAATATATCCGCTTTTTCTATATCCGTATACAATAGCCAAGTAATTGAATTTTTATTGGATCAACGCCTTATACGCCAATAATCTAGTATTTCGATCAAATTTATTCTTGAAATTATATAACAATCCGAGAGCTTGTGCTGACATTTTCAAGTGTTGAATGTGACGATCCAAGAAAAATTACTTTGAAGGTATAAACCTAAGTATTTTATAGTATTGACTTTTCCGATTTCTTTGGCATCGATATGGACAACTAAGTTCTTGCTGTGAACATTATATGACCTAAAACGTATGAGATTTGTTTTATCAGGGTTTAAAAATAATTTATTTATTCGTGCAAATTCTGATATGGGAGAAAAATCACGTTCTATATGGGCTTCAACCACAGTTTGAAAGCGGTAGGGATAAATCAGACATTGTATATCGTCAGCATATATGATTAGCTTGCCTGTTAACCCAAGGTTTATTATGTCATTTATAAATATTTTAAATAAAAGAGGTCCAAGAACACTACCTTGTGGTACACCATGTTCAACATGAGTCAAGTCACTTTTATGATCACCTATTCCAACATACTGCCTTCGGTTATGCAAATAATTTGCAATAAGTGGCAGCTCTCTCTCACAAACTCCATAATATTTCAATTTTTGAATTAACATTTCATGATCAATAAGATCAAATACTTTGGAAAAATCATAAAAAAATCCAACTGCACTTTTAAAGCCATCGTCCAAAGATATACAAATGCAATTGACTACGTTTATGACAGCTTCCTCAGTACCGCACACTTTCTTGAATCCATATTGAAAGCCACTTAATAAATTGTTTTCTTCAAAATATCCTGATATTTGATTATATATTCGTTCAAATAAATTGTTAATTCATTCATTTATTATTTTTCTTTCTGTTGCATAAAAAAATCAATTTTATTTTATATAACTAATTGGTTTTAAAGATGATAGGCCGTAAATGACCTCCATACTCATTCACGCATGTGATACCTGATCAGAAAATTTTTCATTGCGGCCTGAGGTTGAATCGGAATCGCCTTAATTATTTTTCTAATGGACTGCTTCAAATTCCTTGCTTTCCTTTTGTACACGTTTTGCTTAACATAATCCCATAAGAAATAGTTTGGTGCAGCCAGGTCAGGTGACCCTGGGAGCCAGCGAGAAGTGAAGTTTCGGGATATTAATTTGTTTGGAAATTTTCGATGCAGCTCCGCCATCTGGTTATGTGTGCAGTTGCTCCGTTTTTCTGGAACCAAATACTGTTGAAAAGGATACGTCTCCAACGCAGTTCTGCGTGAAAAAAAATTCTTCAACATATTTAAATAACGGCGCTCATTGATAGTTGACAGTAACATGAACCGTGCGCAACCCTGTATATAAAAATGTTCATCAGACATCAAATTTCTGCGTCTATCCGGAATTAAGATATTCGCTCTATCTGATCGTGAAAACTTCATTTTATTGAGGGGCTTCATGAGCGTAAATCAAGTGGTTCAGCAAGTTCTTCCTATTTTTGAAATAAATTTATTTAAAAATTTATGTACAGGAAAATAATTATTTTAATCTATTATAAAATCTCTCCCTTTTTAATAATTCCTTGCCAGCTCTCTGGGAGCATTTTAATTCCTCTCTCATAAAACTCGCATGGTTTTTCTGAAAAAAATAGATTTTTTTACTACCTCATCTTTATGGAAATTCAAATTCCTCAAGTGGTTGCTCAGACTACGAAATAGGTGATAGTCGGACGGGTCGAGTTCTGGAGAGTACGGTAAGTGAAGTAAAACTTCCCACCCAAGCTCCGCCAGTTTCTGACAGGTCTGCAAGGCAGTGTGAGGTCTTTGTGAGGTACCTAAATATCGAGTTCTTTCATGACCTCGTGAAAGGATGAGACTGAGTTTTTTTTTTTTGATTATTTTAACAATTTCCCTAACTGTTGCACGGGGATTAACAATAATTAAATCTCTCACTACCTCGGAAACAATTTTTTTTTTTTTGACTGTCCTGAACTATGTAGTCCTTTAAGGAGAATTCGCCCGTGGAAAAATCTTTTTTGGCAAGATCTTTTATTAGATCCATTTTCTTCATAAACGAACTTTATTTTTCGGCTGGATTCAGCAGCCGTTTTTCCTTTTCAGAACTGATACAGCATAATTAAGCATATTAATACTCTTTTCGGTAATTTTTTCCACTTTTGTAAACTTTTTTTAAAATACTGCAACCACTTATGGCTAGAACGAGAACACAAGTAAACAGTATACAGAAGGGGTGGGAGGAAGTTATGATGGTGTTTGAAGGAACTCAACGTCATGAGAAGTGACATATGACAAACTTTCCGGGTAACCCAATATAATCCTGTGAAGACGAATTAGAATGTTTATCACCAATAAATTTTGAATAGTAACTCCATACAACTTTTTTGCACAAAACGATATGTGGTAATATTTTTCCAAACCACACTCATATTTTCTTGCCAATGTGTTAGAAGCTAAATTTAATTTTGTGGTGCTTGCAGAGTCAGTACTAGCAAATAATTCATACTCATTTTACATAGTAGGCATAATATAAGTTTTAGCCGTATATTTATAGGTGTAAAATATAGAACATTCCAAAGAGTCCGTAACATAGAATAGGGTTTTCCAGCCACAGAGAGCAGCAGAGCTACACACGTACGTAAATGTTTTATTAAAAAAGGATACCCAGATTTTTGGACACTGACACTATTTCTACTCTTTATTAATAAGAATTTCAGGGTCAAATATTTGTTTAATTCATTTGCTTAGTTATGATTTAGATTTGGACGGATTATTTTGTGCGCAGCTGTATGTATAGTTCATAAAATTACCCAAATATTATTAGTTCAATTTATGCAAATTCAGTTAGATCATCTACGCCCTGATTTTTACTACCGCGAATAGTAAGGGAAGCGAAGAAAGAGACAGAAATCGATCATGGAATTTTCTTCGCCCAAGTAGGCCAATGAGAATACATGGCCAGCAGCACAGTTTACTAGGGGTCATAACTTAGGTCGGATCGAATATTTTATGCTCGTGATCAGTGGCTGCGAGTAGCAAAACTGGCTTCTTCTCATACGCAGTAAATGTATGGAGAAAAATCCATCATTTTCCCGGATGGCGACCGAAAAACAAAATTTCCTACTCCAAAAAGTAGGCAGACAGTTTCCTGATACTTAGAGCGCACACCAAAGATGGGCAGCGTAAAAAGAAGTTGTACTATATTTTACAGTTTTTCCCCAATAAAGACGTCTTATATATGTAAACACCGTTCAATCGATTATAATTTTGGTTATGGGGATTCCTTTCTAGTAATTTTGAGGCCAAGCATGCACCACGCTCTGAAAGGGCAACTGTCGAAAATGTCGAAAAATATTGGAAATTGTCAAATCATATAAGCACTGTTTTGACTCCCTAAAAATTATGAATTAAAAAAGAGGTGTCGGTGGTTAACTCCAGCAAAAAAAGAAAGAAGAAAAAAAACTTAATGGATCGGATTTCGGTCTGCGAATACCGGTTGAATAACAACAAAATCAACTTATTTTTGAAAAGTGAGGGTCACTCAGACCATCGTTGAAGAAACACGTTCGTGCTCAAATGACGATGAGCCGGAGCAAATGATGACAACCAAGAAGGTTTTTCTGAGCGTTTAGTGGCATGGATAGGAAATCATAAGTATAAGCTGATTGCCATAAGCCAAACTCTCAATTCAGACCTGTACTGTTAACAGAAGCGGCCATTCATCACGACAAGGCCTGGCAACACATATTGAGTAGCTACCAAAGGCTCCTAGATTTCGGTTGGGAAGTTCGTTCAATACGCCCTCAATGGTCTTCAGTATATATAAAATAACAGTGTTTAGTACGCTATGTTAGCTTTTATTATCAACAAATTAAAAAAGGTCTACAAATGCTAAACTTTTCTTTCACCAATTGTAAAGTCATGTTTTCTCCTACAGTAGTAAAAATAAATGTCGATCGGAGGATGTCCGTCCGCCGCATGTTTGTTGAGGGCACAGTAAAGATCATTCCGTTTAGTTTAGGAGCTACAGTTTTGGCAAGATTCAAGATTTTTCAAAAAAGTACATACTTTTTTGTTAATATAAGGCAAAAACAGGATTGTGTTGAATAAATATTGCAAAGAATCATCCTAGTTCATATCATCTTTCCATGAACCGCCCTAATTGTGGATGTAGTTACATTCATACATGTTTTTGCAATATACATTTTTGTTGGAAAAACGATTTAACACAATACATATATACGGGTATATATATAACACATGAAAGGAGAGCATTACTGAAATGCCATTACATCTGGAGTAGAACATCCTTTCATGGACTACAAGCGGCACATTTTAGCTATTCAGTAGAAAAAGAAACATTTTTTATTGTTTTTTCAACAATTGTACCATTCGGTCATTAATTAAAAGCTAGATGTGGTGGATGCTAAAAGATGTGGCAAAGACCCATTTAACTTTTCTTAATTTTTGTAAGAAACCGTCTTAACTGTGATCGTTGCCAGAGAAAAAGTCTACAAAATATGGATGTTCACTTGTAAAATTATACGGAAATGTTAGTTTGAGTACGGATACTGTTGTGAAAAACTATTATATACGAATGTTATATTAAACTTTAGCCACCAAATATTTTTAATGATTACCTTACACTCAATTCCTTAAGCCTTCAGAAACACCTTTTTTTTGTTGTCCTTTTTTGTTTTTGTAAACCTGTTGAGAAATATGTCTCCATGACTGTTAATGAAAATAATTTGAATGTCGGAATGACTTTCTTATTATAGTTTCATAACTCCAGTATGCCTGCCAGTCAAATATCGACACAAAACCTTTCTCTCCTCTTAAGTAAATAAATAAACTTCTCTGAGGTCTTAAAAGAAGTACATCTTTAATAGACACAAAATCATTATTTTACCTAGTTATGGCAATGGCATTAAAAGCTTTACTAACCCTAGGACGGAAAATGGTTCACTAACAAAGACACCAACACTTTGACCTTAATCTATTATAGACGAAAAATCATCTTCTCAAAATAAATTAAGCCACTTAGCTGAAATAGGAAGTGTTCAACATGATTCTATGAAATGCACCCTCTCATTTCATCTCTCCGCAAAAACGACATGACACACAAAAACCTGTAATATCCCTACCCACAAGCTACAGGCGTTACAAGTAACCAAAGCGTGTGCATGTACTTTCACATTGCCATTCTTCTCTAGAGATATTTTACTTACTTGTATATAGGTTCACCATCACCTTCACGAAACCACAGGACCATATAAACAGCATCGTCACGTTCCATTGGTGTTATATCACACGGTAGCATAGCCTGACGTCCCAAGACGCCCTGAACGGAAGTAAGAGGAACTGTAAATATAAGGGGGGGAAAAGAGAAAAATACATTTGAATATTCAGTTAAAAAGTCGTAAGAATAAATGATCGCAAAGAAATTGTAGAAGCGCAAAATTAATGCAATTGATTGCGTATTTGAATGAAAGACGAGGAAATAGTAACATATAACATATAGTAGCAGTAAAAGTACATATCATATTGTATTGTATTATTGTATGTATACTGATGATATACAATCCATAGCGTTATCAAACAGCAGAAATTTGAAGTCTGCATGTGTTTGAATTATTAAGATAAAGTGGTTGCGGTAGAGTCAGAAGTCAAGTCCACGGATTATATTCCCTAAACCAGTAAAGAATTTTAGTCAGGTGAACTGATTTACTTATATTTTCACTCAAAGTCACATATCATGCAAAAGTGTGTGTATTAAAACGGGAATAGCTATTCTGAATCAACTCAAAATATGAGATTATTCATTTAGTCGTTTCAAAACCGTCACTCTGGAAGACAGTCAGCTGTTAAATACCTGTCATCGGAAGTGCTATTTATTTAGTGAAAAGTTTGCCGTTTACGAATATGGATCGAAGATAGCGTAAACACAGTTGAAAGTTACTACAAACGTGGTGATTCAAACGTCGGCTTACAATCGAATAAAATTTTTCTTCAGCGATGAAGCTCATTTCTCACTCGGTGGCTACGTCGACAAGCAAAATTATCGCATATGGGGCTCAAAGACATTAGAAGTAATTGTAGAAAAGCCATTGCATCCGGTAGAAGTGACTGTAGTTTTTCGAAAACTATCTTAAATGGATCCACTGCTGCAACCAATATAGAGGTGGTCATTCAAATGATATTGTATTTCGTATATAATGACAAGGACCAAGCAGAAATAAAGAAATAAAAGTTTCATCTTTAACTTTATTTTTGAAACCGAAGAATGGAAAAATGAAAAAACTTACCTTCCAATTAGAAGTCAAAGATGAATCACTGATTTTTGCTAAATCGATCAAATTTGTGTGTGTGATGTCCTAAGGGCTGTGGAAACGAACTCCTTTTTCATTCGAAGAAATAAGTTTACTAAACGTCTGATGATTGCTAGGTTACACAGAATTTAGTAAAAAAAAAACAGATTTCCTTGCATCCCATGAATGAGATATGGGAGAGTTTCCCACGTTCAATGAGTTTACGCGTATTCTATGTTTAACGCCCATTCCGAACGTCACAGTTTAAAAAGAATTTAACAAACTTGTCGATTACTCGACTACATGAAGCGTTTGTCGGACAAATCGAGGTGACCGCCACTCAAATAATAATAGTTGGCTGTGTGCGGGATTGAACCCACGATCATGCGAAACATAGTCGGGTGTACTAACCATCCCGCAACGATCGGTTCACAATATAGGATTTAAAACAGTATGTTAATCTGATGAAAGATATGAAGCTAGAATGATTTTGGATAAATTAAGTAATCTGTATGGGTGGTACTATATGGTATAGGGCGTTATAACGCAATGCAATTGATAAAAATTGAAGTAACTGCAGTCTGCGAGTTAGAAATTACAGGAAAACTAGCTGGTCTTTATGAGAATTATTAAAAGGGGTGTGGCAATAATGTCTGATTTCATTCTAAGAACTAAAGTTTGTCAACCGCGTGATAAATTTAAATAAATTTAGTGCAACTACTTGGAAGATGCAAAGCTAATAATACACGGGTTAAATAGTTCGTTTCTTCGGTTGGTTGGATTCCACAATTTACTCTAAGTATTATAGCCAACACAATGGCAACATTTTAGGTTACTCAATCATATATGATGGCGCACCAGTTGCAGTACAATAATAAATTCCATTAACTTTAATAAACGTATGTTATTTATTTATTTTTTACTGTATAGAAAATTCATTTTTATTTTATATAATTAATTGGTTTCGAAGATGATTGATCGTAAATAACCAGCATGCTCATTCACGCATATGCGACACTTGATCAGAAAGTTTTTCATTGCGGCCTGAAGGGTTGATGTCGGGATCGCCTCAATTATTGATTTCGTATTGTACACCTCTAGCTTGACATAACCCCATAAAAAATTTGGTGCAGTCAGGTCAGGTGACCTTGGAGGCCAGCGGAAAGTGTATCTGGATATTAATTTGTTGAGGAATTTTATCAGATGCCCCGCCATATGGCTATGAGTGCAGTTGCTCTATTTTGCTTCAAATGCTGTTGAAATAGTTAAAATTGCGCCGAAGTTCTGGGTAAAAAACTCCTCCAACATCCTTAAATAACGTAAGTCAATGTGTGTGACCTGACGTTGTCCAGATGGAATACAATTTTTTTCCTATTGGCCGAGAAATTGTCCTGACGTTGTCTATATGGAACACAATTACGCCGATATTTGCTAAAGTTGGACACTTCTGGTCAATTAGGTCCTTCAGATGTTACAATTGTTGACAGTGCAGGGCAAAATTAAAATCCTGCACTTAGGAGATCAGCTCATAGTGAGTGATTCCCTGCACATACCATTAAACAATAAATCATGTCTTGCCACGTTTTGCGGCGACTCGCAGCTATTCGGCGACGACCATTTTTACTTGAAATTTCGGAAGTGAATCACTTTTCATCTTTCACGACTTTGTTTAGCAGCAATTCGCAGATGGAAATTCATTTCATCCCAGCAAAATTTTTTAGAAATTGTTGGAAATGTGATTTATTCTAGAACAATTTCTTAGGTAACAACCGATTAAGCATAATTTGTTGTAGAAAATGTCCCGTGAAACACGAAAGAACTTATCAGAAATAAAAATATTTTATAATATTCATATGTTTTGTCACATCTACCGAGAATACAGTTTCTACAGAAATGTTTTTCCGTCTTATTCTTGATAGTGGTAGCTACAAATCTAATTTAATGGCGGTGGTGAATCTATTTTAATTACGTTGTTGATATACCTGCTTCTGTACAATAATTGTGAAAAAAAAACGAGAAGGCAGTGTGGGATTACCCAAGAATGAAACTCCATAATATTGTCTTGTAGTATCCATTTGAGATGAACTCACTTGACTGGGTCAATTTGCTAAATTATAATATGTATTTAAGAAATACTTACATACTGATTCTAAATATTTGCTATAGAGCAAGTTCGCGTTCTACTTCTGCTACAGGTAACTAGTTGGTTTTGGGACGAGCTCAAACAAAAATACTCGCGTATAAAACCGAAATTAGAACCTGTCCCTTACTATTATAAGGTCTTCTGCAATTGATTCTTTGTAATTGAAAACTTTTTTTGCGTTAACTCGAGCGATATTTATGTTTCGAGCTTCTTTTGCATCCCATATTATTCCAGTGGTTCCAAATATTTTTTTTTTGTGAATGTTTACTTTCTGGTAATCGAAACTGCTTACATGACAGTCGAACTTAACAAGTACTGTTATTTTATCGATATTTTCCCAAATAGCCTTCCAGAGCGTGCATCACCTTTGAAATCAAAATTACTGAAAAGGAATCGACGAACTGTGACTGGCTGTTACGGTATCAGGACATTAAAAACATTCACTTATTCACATTTTTAGCTGCCTGGCTTATGTTCAAACAATATGTAATCGCAAAATGTTCTGAGTAGTTTTTTGAACACAGAATTTTCTAGTGTCATCTAGAGTAACCTGATCACATTTTCGCAAGGCGAGATACGGTTTATAAAAGCCGTCTATTGATTGAATTTTAGTTTACTATATCTTAACATACAGTGGATCAGATAGATACTTATGAAGTTAATAACTACACAAAATGAACGCAGCAATTATGTATGACCAATGTATATTTCAGCAATGTTCCTTTGCCAAAATACCGGAAAAATGGAATTTATTTTTTAAGATACACAAATCCTTCACAGCTCCTTTAACTTTTTCCAACTGAGTAAAGAAAGGATAATGACTCGCTATTTCTCGTTTTAAGATCTATAACATTATTGGCACTTTTTAATGTACGAGTGTATGTATTATATTTTGTACATTAGATAACATCAGCATTTTCCATTTCATCATTTAGTGGTTGTTTCAAAATGAAAACTGTACCTATACATACATGTGACAATGTATATAGCTTTTTTTCAGGATATACTCGTACGTGTTTACTTTTTTATATAATAAACCATTAACGGGATCACTGGAGCGCAATACAATCATCACTAATGGCATGAGTGAGCAAATAGTGATGAAATAATAAATCCACTCCGAGTAGCAGAACATAGATGGTATCTCGGAAACTGTATTTGTATTTGTTATTGTTAATTTTCCATTTTGCGGCTCTGAGTTGTTTATTTCACATTGGTGAATATCCAATCAATCTTTCATTTTTTTCTGTTTCTGCTTTTCATTTTCATTCATATTTATGTTTGCCATAAATTACGCAAATGTACTACACTCTGGCTTTGAACAATCATCGACCTGAGATTCCTTTATAAAATTTCAGTGAATTAGTCAATACAAAAATATTAGCTGATTTTTGTTGCTAGCTATCTGTTTAGTTTGTTGTGCTGTTAAGTTAAACGTTATACTATAATAATCTATAATCAGACGTCCCTCTATGCTCTTTAAAGGATCTTAGTACTTCTATAGGTCCTATAGGCCTATCAGCAGGTCGACCACTCTGTACTTTAACCGTATTTCAATCTCATCGATATTTTTGTTATTGTTACGCTTCATGCTCATCAGCGTTACAAGTGCACTCCTACTGATGATGTGGAGAAATTATATTGGCAACTGAAATGGTTGCAATTATAAAGTAGCAAAAAATGCCAAAATGGAATGCAAAACAATCAGTTCGTTATATCGCTGGCCTTCAGTGCCATCATTACTGATGAAAAATCAATGTTCTGCTCAAAGTGTACATCATTTTTCAACGAAGAACAATTTGAACATAATCAGAGAATATATCTGCAGACAGCAGTACCGGTTGATGGATGAAGTCATTATTAATTAACGGGATATTAAGGAAGGACTCAAAATTAATGGCGTAAAAAGTACATAATGATAGCTTTAGAAAATTTTGCTCGCTTAACAATAAGACAGACGGTTAAAGTGTTGTTTAATTAGATAGGGAATAGAACATTAGCAAGATTGCGATTGTTAGTATTTAAACTTATGCAAATGAACGAAAGGTTTTTGCGATTCATCTAATTATTTACTAGTTCTAAAAGAGGAAATGCCATAGTGAGAGGTTTACCTGGTACACTTTACGTACATCAGAATCAAAATAAAGTGTTGTTATAAATTAAGATTCATTATATGCAGGCAGATAACTAAAGCAACAAATAAATTAATAATTTATAATTAATTGGTAATTAAAATAGAATTGAATTCATGAAAAATGTAGACTGGAACAAAAGCACAATAAAACATTCGGTTTTTATTAATATGTGCTATTTTTACACGACAGAATAAAGTGAACAGTGCGATAAATCGTTGAAACGCAAAAAAATGGCGGCAACTCCCATGAATGAGTATGAAAGCCAAATTAAATTAGCGTAAAGGAGTTGATTTTAACGTAAAACAGTTACAAATCTACAATCGAAAGATTGGACACCGTGAAATCGTAATTGATCTGCTTAAAGAAAGTCAAATTTTTGGGTGAAATAGGTAAAATTATTGAAAGAAATAATTGCATAATGAAAAAGAAAAAAATCGCAGACAAACATGTAAAATACAGTAGCATGAAGAATTTGCCAGGAGCAAGACAACCAAAGCGTCTAACACACATATAAATTAAAGCTACAGTTCGAGAAGCAAAAGTAAATCCTACCCCTAAAACAAAACTAGTCCCCCGCCGCATCCCATGAACGAGATATGGGAGAGCTCTTCACATTTAGTGAGTTCTCACTCAACAGGACTTAGAGCTTGTTGACGATCCTAGACGTCACAGTTTGGAAAGCATTTATTAGAATGCGAACGATAGTTGCGTGTACTAACCACTGCGCCATGGTCGGTCAACATCCTACCTGTAGTGCTGTAAAACATATGAAAATATTGCGAAACGTCTGGTAAATAAGTAAATGCTAGCACCATTAGAAAATCATTGCACCAAAAAGGTTTACGTGGCAGATCATCACGTAAAAAGCTTTACATGTAAAAAGTCAATCAAACTCAGCTTATGAATTTCGGTAAAGACTATATAAAAGAGGCTCCAAACTTTTTGGGAAACATTCTTTTTGCTGACAAAAGAAAATTTGAAACATTTGGGGTCAAAAAAAACTTCAAAAATAAAAAAAAAATAAAAAAAAATATGGAAAAGTAATAATAATAAATGTGATATGAAAACAATAAAACATGATGGAGGTTCCGTAATCTAACACTTCCTTTATTGCTTGACCCAGTATCGTTTGAGCGTGTCGAAAATGGACACCAACAAGGGGGGAATTATGTTATATTTTAGACTTCTTTTCCAATAAAGGCGAAAATATCCAACAGGCCGCTAAAAATTTAAACACCATTTACGTTCCTGATACCGTAATAGTTAATCATGATGTCTTCAGGCTTCGTCAATTCCACACGGCTGCCAGAAGGAAGCAACTGCCTAGAAGTGGCCAATAGGAGGGGAATTGTGTTCCATTAGGACAACGTCAGTCTATACATATCGGCAATGATTTGCTCGAAGCTTCGGGAACTTAAATGGCAGGTTCTTATATGTCCATCTTTTGCTGTCTATGACGAATGATAGACCCAGTCTTTGCCAGTAAGCACGAGGATTTCTGTGAGAGAGGTATAATTGAATTATATTCAAAATAGCTAGAATGGTTCAAATGTACACCTGAATGGACTCACTCTACTATACTAAATAGAGCCTTCATGCAAATATATTTTACTATATCTTGTATGAACGTTTTTGGCTCGTTCTTAGAGTTACGAATGGAGTCGTGCACCATTTTCGGAGTCCTCGGATCTAGACAAGAGTTTCGATGGCTAAATCTGCCTTTAGGTGGCAGAACATTTTCTGTGGGGAATGGTACACTTGTTTATATATCCGGCGTTATATAGGGTGGCGCATAAGTTAAGTTTTGATCAATGAATACATTTTTTGTTTAAGTCTTTTTCTCGTCTCTTTACAGTATACTAAATAATACTTGGGAAATTTATGATGGAAAGGCTCAGCACGGAAGAAAGAAACAAAGTTGTTCAGTTTTACTTTGAAAGTCAGCATTAGATTATTCAGATCATGTCGAAATTTCTTTCATGTATGAAATGCTCCTAGCGCTCCAACAATTTACCGATTAATTCAGCGTTTTGGGCAACGAGGGGCTGTCTGTGATCTTCCGCGTGCTGGAGGACCTCATGCGGTTCGAAATGAAGTGACCATTGATCGAGTGCAAGCAAGTATTGAGGAAAACCTCGGAACTTCCACCAGGCGACGTTCTCAGCAGTTAGAGATGTCTAGGCAATCTTTGCAAAGACACATCTTTTACATCTTTTCCCATATAAGATGCAATTGGTTCATGAGTTAAAACCAAATGATGCACAAGAACGTATTCAATATATGTGTTAAAACTTGATAAAATTATGTATGCTGGAAATGATTGATCTTCAGCATCAATATTGGAAGGAAACTAAATGATAACAAAATGCATTCGTTAGCATGACGTGAGTGGGGCATGGTCTCTCACAAATAGTGAGTACACAGGCGTTTTTATTTTTAGATCTACTGTTTGACGATAATTGCGAATATCAGTTTGAGAGCTTTTAATAGCCTTATTAATATCGAATTTCGAAACCGCGAACTTATATACAATAGTCGAGTGCAATAACTAACCATCGTGCCATGATCGGTAAATAATCACCCAGCAAAAGAATAAATGCAGTGATTTATTGATGAAAGGCGGTATTACATTGGATAAAAGTAGGGAGTGACTGAAAATCGGCGTAGAATTCTAATTTAGGAATGACGTTTTGTATAAACAGGCACTCTCAATCAAACTTTCTCTTCCCAAACATTACATTTGTAATATATATGTGGTTGTTGCTTTTATAAATATGTAGTTGTCACTCAGTTCTGCACCAAACATTATTTAGTGCAATACGAAAGTCTAAGAACTATTGGAAATGATACCTTTGATGAGATAATGCATAAAAAGACAAGATATTGCTTACACGTCAAGGAATGACACGCACGACTCACGTCAAGTAATGTGATGTAACTTTGTAAAAAATAGTTAAAATAATAGGAATAAATAAAGTTTAATTACAAAAAAAGTTAAGTCACACTTTTGGTCATTATCAATCAACACATATTTTCTAGAAGGTGCTACATGATTATTAAAATTACACAATATCTATTAATTGCTTTCCAATTTAAAATTATGTGCAATAATTTTTAATATTTTATGTATTTCATTGCAGTTTCTAACAATTTCCTCATAAATTTCCGTATAGTCTTAAGAAATTCTTTCGAATAAAAAACAAAATATGCATATATGTATACTAGAAGTGTAAAAGAAAAGTCATAAGTATACTTAAACTTCATCATAAGTTAATAGATATTATGCACATGTGGTCAAAGAAGCCATTAGAGACAGATGGTGCAAATGTTCACACACATTTACTCACACTCTTATATGCGCACAAAAGATTTTTACAAGAATAAAGAAAGAATACAAAAAATGAAAAGAAATGGCAATAACAACTATCGTACTTATGCCGAAAAAGGAGTGTAATTTATATCAAAATCACCTTACCGCAGCTGCAAGTAAGAATCCTCGGAAGTTTTCTATCTTCCTTCCATAAGATGGGAAAACTATAAAACACGACCGATGTGCACGTGAACTAGCACAGTTAGGTCTTTAGCCCTTTTGCTGTTGTTGTTGTTGTTGCTGCTGCTGTTGCCACCACATACAACCCGCTTAGGTAAGGAACGGCAACTCACATTCGTGATACTGCTGAGTTTAGCATTTCCCCAAGCAGTGTGTAGACATTTTTCGGAAGATTCTAAAATGTGCTATGGATGCCCACAAGTAGTAGAAATATACCATAATGCAGCACCGCAACAACGTTGACTTTAACGCCATCAGAGTCGACGTAGTCATCATCATCAACGTTTCTTCATCATGTTATGAAAATATTCCTGTATTGCATGTTAAACATGAAGAGACTTAATATCATACCTAGTACATCGTATTATACATCTACTATAGGGAAAGCAGTTTCCATGCCCCAGACAAGTACAGACGTTCACAGTCATACACACAAGCATAAGAAAAAGGAAAAAAATTTATGTTCCAGTAGATAATTGCCTGCATCCGTAGTCAAAATATGCTAGGTTCCTTTGGTCCAAAATTGGTCATAAACTACAAAACCGACTGCATTCTGGCAAAAAATAAAAAATATGACACGCAAAAGTATATAATACAGTTTCTGAATGCCTTTAAGCGCGCTGAATGAAGTAAATAATCTTAAAGCTTTTCATTAGAAAAGTAAAAGATACTTGTGCTCGCTATATTATGGCTGTTAACATGCAAACGGCTACGCCTCAAAATTGATGCAACAATAAAAGAGTGAACGTAGTGAATGAGGAGTATCCTGCGTGCGTACAACAGCATCGAAAACTGTGGCCATTATATGATGCAATCGTGTGAACAGTACGTTTGGAAAGTTTGTGCTTGCCCGAAAATATCGAAGGCGGATGCACTCGTGAGTGTAATATGTTTATATATATATATATAAAACTATAACTATACATAAAAGTATTTGGCCTACATTTTTAATCAAATTTCTCGCAAAACTAACCGAGCCAAAGTGGAAACCTTATAAAACATATCTTTTAAGTTTTAAGTCGCCGTTATGACCAATGCATCATTTTCATTTGAAAGATCTCAGGCCAACCAATATTAAAATCGAGCTAGATTCTACTTTGGAGGAATCTGCTCCTTCATTTACGACTGTAAGATATTGGGTAGCAGAGTTTAAACGAGGCCGTACGAGCTGCCAAGGCGGTGCGTGAACTGGCTGAAATGAAAGACATTTCAAAAAGTGATCGATGACTTGAAGATGAGAAAGCTGTGCGTCAAATGGGCGCCGCGCTGCAGACAAGGTTCCATCTGCAGACAAGGTTATGGTGTCTGTTTTTTTTTTTTTTTTTGCAGTAGCCATGATATTAATTGTATTGATTATCTTCAGAAAGGAAAAACCATCAACGGCGAAAATTATGCTAATTTATTGCAGCGTTTTGATGATAAAATTATGTACAAAAAGGCCGCATTTGGCGAGAAAGAAAGTGTTCATACATCCACTATTGCGATGGCCAAAATTAATGTATTAAAATTCGAAATGTTTCATCAAGCTGCTTATTCGCCAGATCTAGCTCGTCCGGACTACTTTCTACTTCCAAACTTGAAAAAATGGCTTAATTTGCCAACAATGAAGAAGTGAAGCCTGCAGTTGATCGCTATTTTAAGCAGTCAAGCTTCTTACGATAAACAGGGTGTTGAAGCTATTGAATATAACTGGAAAAAGTGTGTCAAGCTACAAGGAGAATATGTTGAAAAACAAAGAAAAATTTTCACAAATTTTTTGTGTCTTCTTTGTTAGATACGCTAGACACGATAAATGTAGAAAATCCTATGAAACTTCTTTAAACTTGCTATAGCCTTCAATTTGGACATGCCGGAATTTTGTTTTGTAAGTGAGTCAGACCTTTCTCAGAGAAATTGACCGACTTATCGAAATTCAGACTACTGTAAATTGTTATGAAATTTGGTTAGACGCTTTTGTAGCAACATAAAATGGACGTTAGATTAAGGTGTTTTCAGCGGACTCAATTTTTTACGCTGGATATTTCTCTGGTGGCGATAAACAAAAGTATGGAAAGAAGCATCCCACAAAGTGTTAGTCTTTAAAAGTTTCATAGCGAATTAACAGCTCATCCAGTTTAGAAGGTTATGAATTATACTTTTTTGTCGAAGATTATTAGCACTATAAATGCTTTCTTCTGACCGCTACATTTTTTTGCCGTAGCATTATATTCCATTGATCTTTCGGGTAATATGCAGGTTGGCGCACCAATTGCAGTACAATAGGAAATTCAAATAACTTTTTTTGTATTCAATGTATTATATATAGATAATATTATATGTATATGTATTATGTCTTTTTATTGTATAGATAATGCAATTATATAATATATAACTAATTGGATGAATGACCGATGATGATAGACCGTAAAAGACATCCATGCTCATTCACGCATATGCGACACCTGATCAGAAAATTATTCATTGTGGCCTGAAGGGTTGAAGTCGAGATCGCTCCAAAGTTTCTTTTAATGGACTGCTTCAATTCAGCCACATTCCTTGGTTTCATTTTGTACGCCTCTTGCTGGCCATAACCCTCTGATGCAGTCAGGTCAGGTGATTTTAGGGGGAAAAAAATTCTCAGACGTTGTATTAGGTTGCCGATTCTATTGCCCCGTATCGTACATTTTGTGAAATTTGTAAAAAGATTTTTTTTTGAAGTCCACTGCCCAGTAAAATTTCGGTTACAAAAAAAAATTGTAGAAAGCCGTATAGTGATAAAGAATACGTTCTACATTCGGTTCTGTAATCGATTATTATTGAACGTACTATTATGCAATTATTTGGTGATGTTTCTAAAATACATATCATAATTTAGCAAATTGGTCCAGTAAAAAGTGTTCATCTCCAATGAATATTACAAGATAATCTTATGCAAATTTTCTTTTGAGTGACCACACGGTGCCTCTTATTTTTCTTTTTTTTTTTTTACAGCATTGTGAAAACGAGAACGTCAACAGTATAACTAGACTAGTTCCGCTACTGTAATTAATTTAGATTCGTAGCCACTACTATCGGGAATAATACGGGAAGCATTTCGGTAGAAAAACTGTATTTACGATAGTTGTGAATATACAACGTTAGATGAAACATATAACTTTTTTAAGATATTTTAATTTTTGATAAATTCCTTGGGATCCACGAAACATTTTCTACAAGTTATTCTTAACCGATCGTTACCTAAGAAATCGTTTTATAATATGTGGCAGTTGCATCAAGTTTTTAAAAAATTTTGCTTGGCAGAGACAGAAGTCGGTTTTAGTTTTTCAGTCCTAAAAACTTTTGTATTAGGTTGGCTCAGATTGAATCTCAATAAGAGTCGCAAATTTATGTTCTTCAAGTTGTTATTGTGTATTTCTAAAACTAAAGGAGTTTTAAGAAAACTCACAATGGTATTAAATGTGCAAAGTAGTCGTAATTATGTTCAATGAATTTGATGCCTTCCCTTCGAATATCTTTTTAAAACATTGCGACATTGTACATCGATACCTCTTTGAGTTTAGAAACCACCACAACTGATTTAATCCAATTCCAATCACAAGTCTAGACAATAAATAGCAGCATAACCAACAGCTGACATTTGATCTACTCGTATATGTGAAATCAAAATCTAAAACTCCAACAATTTTCTTCCGGTTAATATTCTTCCGTATGATTATGATTATTACGTCATGTACCTATATATCTAAAGATCCTTCTTCCAAAAATGTATTATCTTTTGGAACAGAAACACTTAAAACCGAAATCACTCAATGCGTAAATCTTAAATATGTCAGAAATATAGAACGAAAAATTTATAATTTTTCCTGATTTTTTTGCTTTCTACCATGAAAACTCTAGAATTTTTGACTGATTTATTTAAAGCAAGTGGCTTGGCAACTTTAACAAAATTTGTTTAAAATTTATTACATATCAATCAATTGAGTAATTGAATGAAACGAATGAGTGACATATTTCAACACAATCATTGCTATACACAGAGTGGCTTATGAATGCTGGATTAAGAATCTCAGATAACTTTTTTATTAACTCAAATAAATTATTTTTTTCTTATTCATTTGTAAAAAGTAAACTATTGTTATAACGTCATTTTAAAGGTTTTTCAAATTAATTGAATTTAATTAACCTCCAACTACGTCAAGCTTGTGAGGTATCGTTATTCATAACTGCCTGGAGGGCTGCAGTGCCTCAATTATCATTCGAATACATCGCCTTATACGAGTATTGACCAGATTTGTAGGTTTTGTTTTTGTAAAAATCCTATTTGCATTAGATCGACAATGAAAAAGTCAGATGCAGTAAGATCAGGAGACCTTGTGTGACAATGAATTCTAAAGTTTGTTGAAATCTGCTTATTGAGGAATTTTCGCTTCTATTGTGCCATAATATATCTGATGGTGATTCTTTTTCGGTATAGTTCTGGGGCGCAAAACTTTTTCAACATTTTTCTACAATCCTTTAACAATTTCTTAGCAAATGTTCGACTTCTACAATAGATGTTTTTAATCCCGATTTTACCAGTGTAGTACATATACATTTTCATTTAAGTTTATTGTCAAAAACATATCTTAACTCTTCTGCTGGAAGAATTAGGCACATCTAATGCTAGCACTAGCATTGATGTTAAGGAATGCTACTTGTTTTTCATTGGCACTGTGCTTGTGTTTGCATTAGCCACTACACATGGCCTATCTCATGCCTTCACATCTATATGAATCATTTCAGGTAACATTAGTTTTTGATAAGGTATGTTACCATCCTTAGCTCGGTGGCGATAGTGGCCACAAGAAGTGCTCTTAACATACGATGTAGTAGTAAAAATGAAAATGAACATAACATATAACGTACGTAGTGATGCAACATAAAAATGCGAAGGATTTCTTTAAGGACGACTAAGATTATAAGTTAAGTCGTTGTTTATCATAATTGAAGAATCAAAAACGATTACATCACTGAAGAGTTATATAGAACCGTCTTTCTCGAAGGAGGTGGCCAAAAGTCAATATATTGAATAAAAAAAGTCAATAGATTTAATGCTTTTTATACGCTTCGCACTTCTAAACATTGGCTTTCGTTAGAGATGCACTTTGAAGACTATCATTACCATAAATTTTATGACTTTACACTAAACTTTCACCATGTTTCCATTGAACAAATCACTCTATTTATTCAGTAAGCGATCGAATAATTACTTGTGTTTGTTTTAGTTATTCGAATCGACTCTCATTTTGAAAAACTTTTATTTTCGTTAAATAGGATTATTATAAAACTAATATTCGTACGTATGTCAAGCAATATGAAAAAATGTTTAAAAAAATATGTGACAGTGACATTGTTTTTTTAGAACTTTGATAGTTGACGAAAACTTTCATGTGTTTTATAAAAACCCGGTTAACACAGTTTTTGTTCACAGAGGATTCGTTCGTCTATCTTTTTTAACATTCCATGGGAACAGGCTGTTTTTACGAGTATGTTTACTTTTGAAAATTTAAACTGTTTGAAACTCACAGAATTTTATGAAATATATATAGGTATGCTTTAAAGTACTGTTGATATCATACGTCCTTATTGAAGAGCCTAACTCGATTTCTTGGCAATCATTGCGTTTTCTCTATACCCTTAGATTATTTCTGGTAGTAGCATACTCGCAGCACTGTGGAGGAGCATCTTGCTTTTAGACGTTAATTCTTAGAATTTACTTTGGCAACGCTTTTAATCTTAAAAGTGAGATATTAGGTGGCAAACATGCTCGCTAAGATACCATAATTGTTGTTGATTATAAATGAAGATACATAATGTTGTGTGTGTAAGTGCATATTTCACATAATACGGTTTGTATACACACAAATATAGCACATTCTCTTATAGGCAGACAGACATACCCTTCAAATACATAAAAGCTACGTATTTCACACACATCCAATCCAAGCTCTGTTCTTGAGGTTCATTCATCTTTTGTTTTGTCTTTTTTCGAAAACCACACGCCCCAGAAGTCTGCTGGCTAGCATGCGAGCTATTTCTTTTGTAGTATTATTGTGGGCCTAATGTGTGGCATACGGTTTGTTGTTTGTGGCATGTTAACAATCAGTGAATGTGTTGTGCGAGAGGGGGAAAAGGGGAAGATGTGTCTAATTTAGAACAAGTGTCATAAATATTAGGGTGGCGTATACATATACCATTGAATCAAAATATGTATGTGTTTTATGGTTCGCACTAACTGTTTGGTGTGATGTGAAATTGTTTATTTAATGATGATCACACATTAAACAATTTTAAATTAAAGATAAAAATAATTACGATGGTTTGTTTTAATGTGTTAAACAGTAAAATGTGTTAAACTGTGTATACAAACACAGGTGTATGTTTAGAAAATAAACATACAACAGCCGACAATAGACTTCTTGGAACCTTAATGAACTACTGTCGAAGATAAATGTAATAGAACATAAAAAAATAAGAAGGTAAACGGATTCATTAAAATTCATTATCAGACTATGCCGTGTAGAAAGAAGCACGAAATCTCTAAATGACAATATTTAATCAAATATATACTACGAATACTAATGTAACAGCCATGAAGTTAAACTTTTTCACATTCACCTGGACATTCAAAGGTTCGTGTCTTTATCTTTATTTAATTGAATTAATCGCTGCACACCTAATGGTGATTGACCATGTTGACGATATAATATTTATTAGTCATTCACATGCGAGTTTATCAATATATTGCTGCATTTTAGGAATAGTAAGTTGTCGTTTCGTCGATGAGCAGAAACTGTATTCTATATACGTAGACAGACTCATGTAGCACACCGGTAACTATGTGTATCGTGTGACATTAACATTCAAGGAAAGGCAAGTTTAATTTTCAATATATAGGGCGGCGCAATAGAACGTACATATTTAAAAAATAGATTAAAAAGTAAATACAAAAGGTATGGTTAAAATAAATCTAAGGCATTGTAGAGTAATAAATGGAGTTTATTTTTTACAAATAACATCATATAAATGCTGACCCTCTCTACGACGGCACTCCTCTAACCGCAAACGAAAATTATTGAAAACTTTATTCAGTAATACTGGTGTAATGGCAGCCATTTCACCACGGATATTCCCCTTGAGCTGAACGATGTTTCTTGGATTATTACTGTAGACTTTGTGTTTGAGGTATCCCCACAAACAAAAGTCAAGAGGCGTCAAGTCTGGGCTACGTGGGGGCCATGGAATATCACCTCTTTTCTAAATCAGTTTGCCAGGGAACATCTGCTTCACCACCGCCATGGAGTCATTTGATGTGTGACAGGTAGCTTCATCTTGTTGGAACCAAGTTCTTGAATTCACTATTCTTGAACTTTCAATTTCTAGAGCCAAAAATCCGTCCAACATCTCAACATAGCGTTCCGTATTAACCGTGACGTTTTGGCCCCGCGCATTTTCGAAGAAAAAAGGACCAATTATTCCTCTGGTTTCTGGTGTTTGAGTTTGGGATTTTCACTGTTCCAGTAACGGCAATTTGACGGTTTACGAACCCATTCATAAGGAAATGAGCCTCGTCAGAGAAAAGGATATTGTCAAAATTGGAAAATCGATTAAGCATTTCATTAGCAAATGCGAGCCTTGCTATGAAGTCAGACTCTTTCAATTCTGTTAATTGCAGCTTATATGGATGCAGTTTAAGATCCAATGTTAAAATTCGTTGCAAACTTCGTCGCGATAATTGTAAGACAGACGATCTCTTGCGAGTCGACATTTGTGGATTTCCTCGTACTGACTCCATAACTCTCTCAACATTGTCTTCGGTCCTAGATGTTCTTGGGCGACCATTTGCTTGTGATTTAAATGGTGAGCCGGTCTCTTCATCATTGGCATTTTATCATTGGCATTAGGTGAGATAGATTTACTATTTAGAACTTTGACATATTACAATATTACATTCATAATGTACGAGTACAAGCGATAAAAGCAATATGTGAAAAATTCAAAATGTCCGCTAAGAAATGGCGCTAGAAAACTAAATAAAACATTTTAATCCATTTGATGATTAGTTTGATCAAAATTATATTTAAATTCGAGAATTCTGGAAACTTGAAAGGGAAAACGACATGGACATACTGCTCCCAAAAACTTACTTAAAACTTATTTCGATATTCATCCTGAGCTGTGACCAGCTTATCAAGAGAGTTATGAACTGTTTCCAATTTTCAAGTTTACATTGATTATTGTGAATTTCAAAACTAAATTAGAGAGTAGGGAGGAAATTAGACGATTTCATCTTTACTGCACCTTTTTTAGTCGGAGTAAGTCGAGTAATTCTTCATATTAGTAATAAAAAAAACATGTTAGAACGTCTATATGTCGGGTCCAGAAAAATAAACCGATGATTCCAAAATATGCAAGTGACAGTTTTTAATTCATTAGTAATAAAAAAGCAAATAATTAAAAAATTACATAAATATGGCGAAGACATATTTAAGAAAAATATCCTGGTGCGTTGTTTGAAATGTTCCGTTACATGCTTTAAATTTTATATCGAATGTTTTTCAGAAAGTTTTTTTTCCAAGGATTATGATTTTACAGTCGATATTTAAGTGTGAAAAAATGCTTACTTTTTATCCAAACACAAAACATGAGAATATGCCTAAAATTAAAGTTTCTTCAGCAAAATATATAGGTATAGGGTTACTCGTTTTTCATTTTTAAATAAAGTTAAAGAAAACACACATAAACCTATGATTTAGATGCAATTTTTATTTCATTATAATGCTTGGACCTTGCCATTAAGAATGAAATAAAATGTCATTTAAATGACCGCCTCTGAATTTGTTGCAGCAGTAGATCCATTTTGGTTCCCCAAGCGTCATTTTCGACAAAATACGGCCCAATGTCACTTCCAGACTATAACGCACACCAAACCGTCACTTTTTCCGGATGCAATGGCTTTTCCACAATCACTTCTGACGTAACTACCAAGTGTGAAATGGGCTTTGTCGCTGAAGAAAATTTTGTCCGATTGAAAGTCTCCATGTCAATCAGCTCGTTTGTTGTAAGTTTTTTCCATATTTGTAAATTGCAAATCTTTCACTACATAAATTATACCTCAGATGACAGGTACGATATTTAAGAGTTGACAGCTGGAAGGTTTTAAAACCACTAAATGGATGAGCCTACATTAAAAATGTCGCGGGTTTTGTAAATGTATCATAATTTTGCTCTTATGGAGTGGCTGGTGATGTTGATACAATATGAGGCTCAAATAATATTTGTCAATTTTTTCACACTTCAGATAACAGGTATTTAACAGCTGACAACCTTGCCAGAAAGGCAGTTTTGAAACCACTAAGGGGATTACCCTATATTACTGATATGAAAAGTGTAAGCGCCTGCTAAATGAGCTAACAGTATAATTACAGTACGGTGGGTAAAAGTTACCGTAAGAAAATGATAACTCTGTAGGACATTTTAAAATTTCGTCCAGTGAGCAGAATTCACTTGTACAACGTTTCTACTAATCCTACAGTGTCAAATAATCAACTTTCGCCATGTGCTATAGTTAATATTATATCTCTTAAGAATGGTGTAAACGGAGTGGTATTTGGAGTTTAGGAATTATTCAGAATTCGCACGGTAATTAATCAGGGCAGTCGAGAGATATTATTATATTATTTTGATGCAAATCTCAATAATGCAGTGCGCATTTAAGGACATATTCAGAAATCAGGTGAATACAGTGCTTGTGGAGAGAAATTATTATATTTTTGTTGGTGGAAGGCTTACGAAAAACTAATGCAGTGTGAGAGGTGCATTATCGTTGTCCAGAATCCAAGAATTGTCTGCTCACACATCCGGTCTCTTTTTGTATATTATATATCTTCACCCAAAAGATATTCAACACTCAAATAATATTCTTTTTTGATAGAAATTCATAATGCGCAATTCCACGTTAATCAAATAAAATTGTCGACATAATTTTAATTTTTAAACGAATTTAGTTTAATCTTTTGATCTCGATTCACTTTTAGCGCGATTAGAATCACTCGTTTAAAAATTACAACGCGACAGGGTTTTTTCAAAAAATTAGATGTTTTTTTTTGTGTTGTTAATGGATGATTGACTTGTCCCAAGCCACAAATAATTGTAAAAGTACATTTCAGCACTGTCTCCATATAATCGGCAGAGATCGATGATTGTCCGTAGTGCTCTTCTCTGTCAACTCGTTTTCGTGCCTCTTTAAATAGTTAATGCCATTTGTAAACATTTCCCTCCGACAAACTCTATTAAGCAAGAGCCTTATGTAACGTTCTAATTATTTTCCTAGTAGAAATTCCATTTCATAAAGTAAATTTTATGTAAAGATCGCCGAAATCACCAAGCTGTCCCAAAACTAACCGACCTGACGTATAGATACTGCGAGTAATTTGAAAAACAATATTTTGGTAAAAATTGACTACCTTATAAACGTTTTCAAGTTTTAGAGCGCCACGATGTTTAGTATTTTTATTTGAGCCGCTAAAAGTAAACGATCTTATTGAATTTGTAAACACTGAAACAATTCCTCATCGTTCCGTAATTCAATATTTCCATTTGAAACGTTTCAGTGCAACCAATATTAAATCCAAGTTAGATTCTACCCTGAGCTAGTCCGCTCTTTCTTTTACGACTATAAAATATTGGGTAGTAAAGTTTAAACGAGGCCGCATGAACTGCCAATTGAGGTGTCGACGTCCGACAAGGTTAAGAATCTATGCTATATATCGTATATTGATATACATATATATATATATTTGAGGATGAGGAAGCTGCGCGCAAGATGGGTGCCGCGCTTGCTTTCAATGAAGCAAAAATATCGACGTGATGTTTCACCGCAATAACGCCAAATTTTGGCGTAATCATGGATCACACTTGGGTCCACTATTTTACACATTATATAAAGACATAGTCAAAGCAGTGGACTGGAATGGGAGAATCGTGTCCAAGGAAGGCGAAAGTTTTTTTGGGAAGCGCATGGGATTATTTTTATTGATTATTTTCAGAAAGGAAAAACAATCAACGGCGAATATTATGCTAATTTATTGCAGCGTTTATTGAAAAAAGACCTCATTTGGAAAAATGAACTAAAGTTGGAATTGCTTCATTACGCACCTAATTCGCCAAGTTTGGCTCCCTTGAACTATTTTTTATTTCCAAACTTGCCTTGGTGGTCCAAGATTTTCAAACAATGAAAAGATGGAGTCTGCGGTCGATGGCTTTTTTAAGAAGTTCGACAATTCTTACTCTAAACAGGGTAAGTGGATCGAATTAAAAGGAGATTATGTTAAAAATAAAAAAAGTTTTTCCCAACTCTTTTATGCGTTCTTTGTCAGGTCGGCTAGTTTTGGGACCGCACTCGCTGCTCAAACACCACGCAGCAAAAAAGGTGGGAGTCATTCAATAAGAATAGTATTTTTATATCTTCCACAAACTCTATATGAGCATATTTTTTGGTTCTTTGGAAGTTTTTACAATTACACTAAAGGAACCAATAAAATTAAGGCATTACAATGGCCAGCCGCAGTAAGAGTAGTAAACATTTTTACTATTTTAATGCTTCTAAAGCAAAAATTTGAAATAATTTAACATGAATTTGAAATTGTTTATTGTTAAAAACTTAACTTAGTTATTATCGGCGGATCTTTTTAACTTCCCTGGACGCTCGTTTTTACTAGGTAATAATGATATTTACGCTAAATAATAGTAATTTCGAGCAGATCTTTGTCACAGTTCTATTAACTTATAGAAATAAGTATTTCTCGTAATTTAAATTAAAAACTAATCTTACTTTTTGGAGTCAGAAGCATTTCGAAATTTCTAGAGATGATAGAAGGTTTTGATTTATTACTGTAACCAACTTTTATGTAAATATCAATTTATATACATTTTTAGTTGCAAAATTGATTTTTTCTTTGAGCTTCAAAAAATATAAATTACAACTTAAAATTTTTACGATGAGTATTTTAAATAATAATATTCGAAACGACATGTGTATTATATTATAATGATAATAATTTTTGAAAGAGTTGTGAGTGGTAGCTTTTACGGAAAGCTAGGCAGATGTGACATATATTAATCTCGTTGCACTCGTAAATAGGCTTCAAACACGGTAAATCACCAATTGATTAATATTTAGGGGAGAGAATTTTATGTGTGCATTTAAATTGTATACCATTTAAACAGTGTTCTAACAGGTATCCCATATTCGAATTTTCAGAAATTTTTGGTATCCTGAAAAATTTAGTTGTTTTTCAGAATTACAAAGGAAATTGAAAAGACAGGGAAATTACATTTTTAGGATGTGATATCAATCTATTAATCAAAATTTGTATTTTGATGCGCCCCAAAGACAAATTGTATGGAATGTGATCGCAATATAATGAAACCCAAATGGTAGTAATTTCTTTAAAGTGCTTGACAAAGTTTTCAATACTTCGCGTTCAATGCTTAAGTCTTTACATTAAGAAAGGCAATACGAATCGTTATCACATTTGTGTGGAGCTTCGTCCATTAACTACGTCGATTTGTTAATTTTTGTTTTTAATATAAATTTTGAATTTACTCCGTTAAGTCATTTGTTGTGCATGAAAACATAAAACGCGTGCATTAAAATAAACCGAAATTTTAAAAAATATTGCTGTGCAGCTCACTTGTTAGAGCTTCATGCTAATATGATAAATTCCAATATTTCAAATTCAGTTCTTGTCCGTTTCCTTATTTTATTATCTTAATGCGAGAATATCCATAACCAGCATAGAAGATGCAGCAATTCTGTCGGCGATATTTTTTGAGGTTAATTATGCAGAATAAACATACAAGACATCGGTGCACCTCCCTGATATTCCAAAGATACTTCTTGTCGTCCAATTTCAGATCAAAATAAAAGACCACATTCATTGGGATTCAAGTAATAATCAATATAATATTGATTCATATAAAAATATCCCACATCCTGTTCATACAATGATATGGGAATTTGGTGTTATGGTTCAATGAGGTTGATACTATTTCTGTGAAAAATATCGTTTATGCTTTCTGATTCATCGCATTTATTATATAACATATATTGAAATAAGTTGGGAAACTGTTCAATTCCATAAACTCCAAATTACGAACTAATTCATAATATTTTTATTGTGCGATTCAAAAGATAGATTTCTTGAAATACGATTTATTTTATAGACATTTGTCATAAACATTTACTAAAATATCGTTTTATTTAAAACGCCTCTTTCTGCTCCCACACAAACTGCATATCTTTAAGTTGAAAAACTGCACCCAAGTTTTTTATTTTATACTATAACTTAATTTGCTATTTTAATCTCTTTCTCAAAACGAACTCATTAACATAATATTTCGTTTAATCATTATTATATGCACTGGCGCTCTTTATCTTTTTTTCAGAATCCAACCAACCAATTATGTATTTAACATTTATTAATGCTGTGGATATTTATTAAAAAGTCATAAAAAAAACTTGCCTATTACCATTTCATAATAACCATTTATGAATCTGTCTTTTCGCGTTCTTATTTTGTTGTTTTGGGTTTATGCACCAAATAGTGGAAGGAAAGCATTTAAATCTTTATGGCTCGACCATAAAATGTTAATGTTTATGGTTTAGGTACATATGTGAACAGTAACCTGTTTGGAGTTCACAGATGAACTATGAATGTAAATTGCACTGAAATACAAGGCTTTAAAATTTCTACATTATTTTGGTGTTGCCACACAAATGCGCCTACTAACAACCGAAATAAGTGTGTATGCAAAACAGTATACAATTGACGGTAAAAGGAAGTACTTGGCTATATCTGAATTCTCACGATACCGATTACATTTTTGCTGTTCAACTGCATGCGTGAATGTGATAAACATAGTTGGTAAGACTACAACATACAAAGCAATACGATGCGTTAATGGAGGATATATTTCTAATAACTTACATCTGTGGCCCTTCAAGCCGTCTAAATTCAATTAAATTAAAAAAATGGCACGCCAAATATTTGTTTGTTAAATGCATAAGGAAAGCGTGCAAGATTTCATAGTGAAGTTATAAAATATTGTTTTTATTTTTAGGGAATTATAAGTGGCTATAGTGTATTAATTAAAATTGATTTCTTTCTGTTAAAATGGCAGAAGAAAAAAAAAATTATAGAGTGCTGAGTTTAGAGGTACTTCTTCTCGTATAAATTTCATAGCAAAGTCAAATTGTTGATTTGTCATAGTTTTTTTTTCGGTATTGTTTATCACGGAAGGATTTACCCCAATATATCGCACAGAAAATTTTTAATTCGTTACGAAAATCTGTACTCCGCAAAGAAAATATTTCGAACATTCGCTGAGAGCTAGTTAAAGTTTATACAAGCAGCCTAAGCACAATTAGGTAAATTATCAACAAATTTTAAATTCAAATCCCTTATGGGATAATAAGTTCCCTTATGGATAATAGAGCTAAGAAGTCGATTTTTGTCATCTCCTTTTGAGGCTAATTCTTTACCAGTAATATTATTTACTGTAGTCAGAAGCCTGTGATAATCACTGAGTCTGGCCTATAAGGTGTATGCATAAAAACCTCCCAAACGATATGTATGGTCTGACATTGACCCGATGGAACATAATTACTCTCCCATCGGCCAAAGGTGGCCGCTTCTGGACAGCTCAGAAGGTCCAATTCTTGACAGTATAAGTCCGAAATAAGATATTGAATATAGAGGAGTAAATAATCGTTTAACTTTTTATGTATAAACAAAATATGACATTTTTTTCCGAGAGGTGTCTACTACTTATGGAACAATTAAAGATGTAATGCAATTGACTCCTTATTTAAGTGCAAAAACACATACGAGTATATATGGGATAGTAACAATCATAGTAAGTTATACACGTTTTCCTACGACAATTGCAAAATTCCATTCCTCTCTTAAGTGAAAATATATAAATGACTGGCTAAAGCCCATTTCCTTCCATTTCTAAAATTTGCCTAAAATTGCTAACTCTCCACCTTTTTGGATTCACTGTATACTAAACATGTGGTCAAAGCTTTGTAAC
>JAHXMU010000031.1:1759426-1870605 GCA_019455685.1 Philornis downsi | reverse complement strand
TATACCTGATCCGTCCATTATATATATATATATAATATATAATATACCTATATAATCTAGTCATTTTAATTTATTCATTTATTTGTATATATGCGAATTTTCATTTCCTGTAAAATTTATCAACAGGTGATTTAGTTTTCCTATGAGTCTTTTTTTCTGTTGGCAACGGAGCGCCACCTATCTTAGAAAAGTTGTACAAATCAATTTCCAGCAAGCGTACAACAATTTGCGAAAGTTTCCCCATTATAGGATGGAAGTTGAGAAAATAATTGTCGTTTTTGACATAACTGTCAGCGTAGCTAATTTCCTGCAATAATGTCCTAAATAGATATTGAAACAAATAAATGACTAGATTAAATATTCCTCAAATCACGGACTCTGAAAAAAGAAAAACAAAATTAATACTTTCAGTAAGATGCGAACAATAACTTTACTATTTTCAATTTCATTCTGCTGGGTGGGATCACCAACAGTGCCATTACAAATTAAGTTTGAAGAACACATTCCAATTCGTTCATTACCGTCATCTCAGCCATTTGTTTTCCTTTCCTCCTGCCATTGGCCTTAACTTAAACTCATAAAAGGTCCATTTACATAAAATAGCACTTTTTCCTACGGTCGTACTCGTTTCTAAAAATGCAACCAAAATAAATCTTAAGAAGGATTATGCCAATCCTTGTTTCATACACATTGTTGTTGTACGGAAGTTTGTTGTTTGTTTTCTCCAAATATTTCTATATTTGTAGAAAAATATGTAAAAGTTACTCTTCCTTGTTTGTCTGTTCCCAAAACTTTTGCGTTCACAGTTTTTATAAAGGGGAGGAAAGTAGGTATTCATATTTTTTTTTATAGTTCGTAACATTACTATTCCGTGGGGGTAGCATGAGATGGTTTATCTTCTTTTTCACGAGAACGTGAATAAGTTTATCATGATGTTGCTTAAGCACAGAGTGCATATAAAAAGCGGGAACGATATTTTAGGGGATGTTATTGGTGGGAAATCAATATGTATTTTTTTTTCTTATAAAATTCTGATAAGAAAAATAACGTAAGGAGGTTTTACAATATCGGATTAGACTATCATTTCCCTGAGCGTGCTTTTCTTGTCAAATTTATATAAGTAGTCAATAACTTCGAATTACGGTATAAAAATTTTTTATGACTGAAAATATTTATGGGAGTAATTTTTAACTACGATTTATAAAGCAGAATAGCTGCGAGTGGTTTTTAATTTCTGCATTTTTTTTTTTTTTTTAAAGTAAGAAATTCATGAGTCTTTAACTTCATATATGGAAGGGAATTTTTTATATTTTGTTACAGAAGATATATTTTGGTTTTTTTTTTTAAATTTGGTGTAGCCGTGAGTTACCTAATTTTCGTCGCCAATTGCCATCCAGTTCAGAAGTTGGTCGATTTTGTTGCGGTTCCGCAACCGTTTTCAGATGGAAATTTGCATTAACTCGTGTTACATTTAAGTGGTTCCAAACTAGTTTTATTATATTTTGACGATTTCCATTATTTTATCCACATTTTCGATAATTGGTTTTCCAGAACCCGGTGCATCGTTGATATCAAAATTATCAAAACGGAATAGAAGAGAAGAAAATTGCGCCTAGTTGGCTGCTGCAATGTCAAAACCATAAAAACTATTCACAAATTCAAATTCCTAGCTTATAGGTTTGCTTTTATCACAGAAAAATTATTGACATCCATATTTAACGTGAGCCAAAACTGTACTCAGATAAAGTAATCATAAATTTTTCCGAGTAGTTTTTTGAGTACGAAATCTTATCTTTCTAACGCCATCTAAACTAATCCGATCACACCTATGTAATGCAAGACACAGAATACCAATGTCATCTGTTTCAAGCAAATTTGGTTGCTTCCTCGTACTACGTACGAGTACATTCACCTACATACTTTACATTTAGACATTACTTATATACTTTTGATTTATATACATTTATACAGATTGCGGTTCTCATTTTCAAATTATGTAATTAATTTTGCTGAACACAATACTTGGTAGGGCTTTCGTAGTTTTATTTTGTAAAACTAAAATACCAGCCTTCCTAGCTTAAATCGACCCCAAAATTGCTTAATTATTTTTACCAAAAATTAGTTAATGAAACCAAACCAACAATAACAGTTAATGTATTAATCGCATTTTTGTCAAAGAAAGTGACATATCTAAGTTGTTGTTTGTTTTTCGTCTTGCGGTGTACCTAAGAGCTTTATACATGTCTGGCTTAGATAATTAAAAAGGAAATAACAATTAAATGGAAAGAACGAACTAATGTGACTGCACTAAGCCTATCTAATGAAAGGAATTGGAAAAATGCTATCATTAAAAATTAGCAGACGTTTTCGGCCTTGCTCATCTTGTAAATTTCGATACCAACAATTACAACAACATGGAAGATAAAACAAAAATAACTTAATTAGAAATAAATTGTAGGTAAAAACTAAAGGCCAAACGTGGGGGAAGGGAGAAGATTTGTATTATCATAACATTGACTTTGTTACATGAAATAGATGTGTGTTGAATGCTACTCGTTTATTGTAACTGGCCAAAATTATTGAAAGTACCGGCTAATATTTTAATGCTACTCTAATTAATGTTTGCCTAACTACAATTAGATTTGAACATTTTATCAATTTAAATAAAGCACAACGAAGTGTAATTAGAGTTGACATTGAACCCATAAAATTGTAACGCTTATTTAAAATAGGGGGAGAGAGGCCAATTAAAACTTGTAAATTATATAAAAAAAAAGTCTGTAAAGATTTTACTGTAGAGTAAAGTTGTGAAAGTTCCTACCAACTAAAAAAAAAAATAATAGCTTTGAGATACCACAATAGACCGCAACTCAAATAGAGTGAGTAGAATTATAACATGCAAGAAAAGCAGGAGACACTTGGAATAAACGGCGAAGTGATAAATTATTAATGTTTTTTTTATTACCAACTTTGGAAAACAATTCACGTAGTTGGTGCCATTGATTAACGAAAGTTCTTACTTGGCAATCAGTGAAATAAAATTGAATATTATTTGAGATTTATTTTCGCTAATTTAATTTAGTAATCTGTCATTGACTAAACAAAGGGTGTTCTCAAGGAAGTTTATATTTGTTTAGTTCACCGCGTGAGTGTAACGAATCCAACCGGGGAGAGGAGTATATAAATCAAAAGCCTGGTTCTTAGGAATTCAATAGCTCTGGAACATTTTTCGGCAGTGGAAGGCGCATTGTGCGCTGCGAGAATTTTACAGAAACGTTAGTTCGGGAACTGTAGAGCGTAGAAGATCCTTCAATATTCGAGATTATCGTCTATTAAGTGATGCACCAGGCGTTTCCGTCATTAGAAAATGGATCAACGAGTTTGAAGAGACAAAATCCGGGAAACCAAGACCATCAATAACAGTAGAAAACGCGTGTTCAAAAAATGGGGTGAATTTTCAAATTTCGCGGGCTACGTCCATTCGACTTTCGTTTATTTTTTTTATGTTGGTACACTCGTCTCGAAGATATGTTGACGGTTTTATCCATATAGCATATTTAGTTTGTTTGAGAGAGACATAAATAAGACAAGTGTTTTGCGTGTTCGGCGATTTTATGCTATCCAAAACAAAAAAAAATGGATCAAAGAGGTTCCATCAAATTTTGTGTAAAAAATGGAATTAAGTGCTCAAAAACACTTGAAATGTTGACAGTGGCATACGGTGAGAGTACTCTGAGTCAAAAAAATGTTTACAAGTGGTGAAAGCTTTTCGCAGAAGGTGGAGAAGATGTGTTGCGCCGTTTGCGTGAAGCAATACGAAAAAAACGCCCGGAATTGTGGGGAAAAATGTGATAATGCTCACTCATCTTGTGGGAGATATCTTTGTCAAAAATAATACTGTTATTATGCCTCAGCCGCCGCTTTCACCAGATCTGGCTCCCTGCAACTTTTTCTTGTTCCCAAGATTCAGGAGATTTATGAAAGGACGGCGTTTTGAGGAATCAAAAACCGAATCGCTGAGAGAGCTCAAGGACACACCAAAAAGTGCATATCAGAACTGCTTCGAGGATTGGAAAAAACGCTGTATTATATCTGAGGTGATATGGACATATGGAATCCAGTTATGGGGGACTGCAGCAAACTCCAACCTTGAAATATTGCAACGCTTTCAATCCAAAGTACTGCAAAACCATTACTGGTGCACCCAGATAATTCTCGAACAAACAATTGCATAGAGAATTGAAAGCACCCTTCATTAAGGAAGAAGTCCAAAAAAACTCCGCTAGATACATGAATCGTATTCAACAACATCCGAATCAGCTGGCGTCCAATCTGATGAACGAAAAACCATTATTTACCAGACTAAGGAGGAGAACCACACAGGACCTGGCTACTCAGGACGAATATTGCGGTAGGGACACTGAAGGAAGTGTTCCCGAATAAAAATAAAATTTTAGTATATAAGTAGTATGTAAGCCAATGTGAATATTACTGAATGTCCAAGGACAGATTGTAATAAATACAGAATTTACAAAAAAAAAAAAAATGTCTGAGGTGGATTACTTTGAAGAAGATAAATTAGAAATTGATGAAAGAAATTGATTTTTTTGAGAAAAATTAAAATTTACTTTATTTTTTTAACACAACTGGTATAATTAATCAGTCAGTTCGCGGTGATTCGAATCTTTTAACTTAGAAGCGCGCAAGTGATGTAAATGTCAATAGATCATCATTGTACCGCATTTTGCACAAACACCTAAATCTTCGAGCGTACAAAATTCAATTGGTATAAGAAATAAGGCTTCAGGAAGCTAGTCGGGGGCTTGACTTTGAGAACCAGACAAGGGATTTTCAACGTTTACAAATACCTTTTTTCATTTTAACGGACATGTATATAAGCAAAACTGCAACTGCTGGAGTGTAACGAACCAGAAACGCAAACATAAGAAACCCCTTAATTTGGCTAAAGTGAACCGCAATGTCGTTGAGAGCAAATATCGGAACTGAGTTTTTTTTTAATGACAAAGAGAGACGTGCAGTGACAGTGAATTTAGAGGGGTATGTGGAGATGTTAGACAACTTCTCATTCCCTGAAGTGCAAAACTTTCGTGGCTGTAAACAAGAACGTTTTTCCAACTGGGCGTAGCAACTTTACTCACATTTCTGCCAACTGCTTTTTTTATCGATCCACTAAATATAAACTTTTTTTGGGGCAACTTGTAAAATGGTAATATTCTATAACAATATAACAATACAACTAAGCATGCAAATAAAGTAATAGACTGAATGGACGAGATATTTTTTCTTCAGTGGCAGTATATAAAACGAAATTAAGATCAAGTTGTATTAATTTCTCTATGAATAGTAAATGAGAAATATGCATGCGCAAAACATTGCCCCGGGCAGCATGACACCATTTTAATGTAGATCACAAGTTCTCATTCGAAACTATTGTGAACGAAATATGTAAATGGTTAAAAAAGGAAAAGCACAGAAATATGAGAAGGAAGATTAATTTAATTGTAGTAATACTTTTTTAAAAAATTTTAGATCCTCTGCGATCTTTTGAGTTCAAATATTTCCAATTAAAATTTTTTTAATTAAATTCCGCAAAAGTCTATGAATTAGAGGTCTACACATGTTCCAGTGAACTTGATTGAGTTTATGAACAATTTTGTATACAACCACATTTTCACTACCTCTTGAGCATTGATTCAGAAGCAGTGAAAACTGTGCATAAATGAATACCATTTCTCAATCACATTCCAGCAAAAAACATTGGAATACTTTTCTGGGAATGATGTTTTCATTAATTCCCAAAATTTTTGATTCTAAAATTATTCCTTGTATCAGAATTATTTCCAATCACATTGGAACAATTGTGAAGAACAATTCTGGATCACTAGAATACATTATTATTTTTTGGCCATTGTGGCTTTCATTGTATCCGACGTAATTTTGAATTATTGGTATTCTTAGATTGGTCAAAATCAAAGGAATTTCACATGACTTATTTTATAAATGATGCTATTTTCATATGCTGACCTTTCGGTGTCTCTGAAACAGTGCTCAAAAATCAATATGATTTAATGAAACCTCAATTGGTTTCTTTAGAAAATATATGACAAATCCAAAATTATTCTCAGTATTTTTATATCTACGGAAACTCTTTAAAAAAAACTTCTGTGTATGTATAAACATGATGTTTATACTTACCTTTTTACAAAAACTTGTTATAAATAATGTTTATACTTATCTCTTTTATAAAAACTTATTAAAAATAAATTTAAAATGAATTTGCAAACGTTCCATGAACATACCCAATATGAGATTAAATCAAATTGTGCTTTATAATACCTTTTTTCCTTTTTTGGGGTAAAGATATTGTGAATTGTTCATAAGATAATTGTTCAGATAATATTTAACGAAAGCCAAAAATTACACTTGTAATTACCATAAATTGTAAAAACCAAAAGTCGGTTACTCTGCACAGCTCAAGCGGTAAGCATCACAGCTTCCCAAATATACTTACATATATTGAATTGAAATTAACAATCTTAATTTCTTTTATTTCACAACCTACAACCAAATAATTTCTCAAATCTCTTGAGAAATTATATGATTAAAAGGCGCCATAACATTCATCAGCATGTCGACTTGCCTTCCCAGCGATACAGAAGATTACCTCAAACCCAAAATACAGTCCACAACCTACTCTGGAAATTTCCAACCGGGTGCAGTGCCGATCACCACATCAAATTAATTGCAGCAATAACAACAACAGTCCATTTGCCTCAGCTGCAATCAATCAGCTGCGACTTCTTCACCCAATTTTATTCAGTGTAATTGAAAACTGCATGTATCAAAGGAACTCTGTTAGAATTACTTTTTTTTTTGGAAGCGATGATACAGCGATTCCCTTGGTAGATCTCAATTTTTGGTGTTAGTATTTTCTTATTGTTTTAAAATTCAACCAGATTATGAGGAAAAGCTAGCGATATTTCAGAAAAAAAACTTTTAACGAATCTAAAATCTGTATTTGTATTAGATCATATGTATTCTATCATAAGGATAGAGGTAAAAAAAATAACGACACTAAATAAATCCAGACGAATTAAATCAATTGCCTAATTCTTCTTTAGTGGCGACTGGAATAGACATGCTTATCTATTATACTCCGCCTGCAGAAAATAATTCCAAGCGCTTCGATCTTCTGCGCATCTCCTCCAATCCGTTAGACCAAGTTTTGATAGCATTTCAGAAGTCTGGTCCTTCCAACGGGGTTTTGGTCGCCCATCGAGTTTCCGAATTATTTAATATGTTAATATGTCCGCTTAAACTCAAGTTTCGGCTTTAACAAAATGCCTATGCATCAATGCCTTAGAATAATAAGAACAATTCATATACTAAATTATCCCTTAACATATTTGCTGCTCGATTGCAATTAAGTCTATTGCTGTCAATCACCGAAAGGATGAAACAAAAATAACCACAAAAATATAAATTAAACTGAAAAACGATTAAACTGGGAGGATCTATTATTTTAGATTGAAATTACATTTCCCAAAACATCAACAAAAATATGGAAGTTGATGAAGCAAAGATAAACACTAAGTAAATGTCGACAAATTTTTCCCCAAACAAGACAATGAGATAAAATGAGTACAAAATCAATAGACTAATGTTAATTATCCGAAAATATTTTGCAACACGAAATATCGTTTGGAATATTCTAAAAAAAACTATGGTCATCATTCATTTTGACATGAAGGTCGATATAAATGGTGCTCGACCACCAAAAAAAAAAAAACAAAAACGAGAACAAATGAACGGCAATAACTTGCAATCACTCGGGAAGGACCACCTTATGGCCACATTTAATATAATATTAAATATCAGTTGATATAATCTCATCCAATACTTGCTCAAATATAATGGAAAAGTTTGTTCGGCGCATCTGGATTATAAAAATACAGCGTGGTGTACAAATTTCATTACAATAAATAATTCAAACAACTTTTTGTTTGTATTAATGTATTTCATTTATTTGTTTTTTTTTTTTTTTCATTGTATAGAAAATTCAATTTTATTTTATATAACTAATTGGTTTTAAAGATGATAGACCATAAAGATTCCCATGGCCATCCGCGCATATGCCACATCTGATCAAAAAATTATTCATTTTGGGATCGCCTCAATTATTGTATCAATGGCCGGCTTCAATGCTGTCAAATTTCTTGATTTCGTACACCTCTTTTGTACACCTTTTACTTGAACTAACCCCACAAGAAAGTCCGGTCAGGTGATCTTAGGGCCCAGCAGAAAGTGTAATTCCTGGAGTTCGAACTAACTCCGCCATGTCCGGTCTATTTACGTGTTCAGTTGCTTCATCTTGCTGGAAATGTTGCTGAAAAGGATACGACTTCGGCGCAGGTCTGGGTAAAAAAAATTTCTTCAACATCTTTAAATAACGGTCTTTATTGGCAATTGACAGTAGCACGATTTATGCGCCGCACTGTATATGAGATATATTAAAAAGAAGTCCATTAATCTGCGTTCCGCGTTGAATAAGTGCGATCGGGTTACGCTAGATGGCTTTAGAAAATGAGATACATGCTGAAACACCTACTTAGAGGGTTTTGTGATTGCATGACTCAGTAATATTTGTCCATGCATTTAACATGGACAGCAGCAAAGATGAAATATGGCATATTTTTTACGGTTTTCCTACGACAAAAGCAAAAGTGAAAGCCAACTGAGTAAGCCTGGAAGCAAAAAGAGATCTGTGTACGGCTACACGAGTTAACGCAGAAAAGACCTTAAGGACCGAATTCTCACTTGGGAATCGCTTCTGAGCCGCAACAAAATCAACCCATTTCTGAATTCAATGACGACTGATGATGATGAAAAGTGGCTTAAAAGGCAGTCAAGCTGGAACTGACGGTCAGGAATATTTTGCTGATGGCAAAGAATCATATACTATGAGCCAAAGCCACCATCTATGTCCAGAAGGGACATCAGGACAACTTTATGCCACGCGCATCGTTAGTGACTCGTCAGAAACTTCAAGAGCTTCATTGGGGTTCCTTATGCATCCTCCTTATAGTTCAAGTGATCACCATCAAAAGAAAAACACTCGCCTCAAAAAAAGTTTGTAAAAATCGACTCTATCCCAGTTTTATGCCAATTGGGACCGAGGGTTTGTGTGGGAAAGCTGTAATGAATTTACTTCCGAAATAGCAACGAATTAACAAATAAAAGAGACCTAAATGAAGTCTTCAATGTCATGGAAAAACAACAGATTTATTTTTACTACACTTCTTTATATGTCAAATGAGATTTCTTATTTCGCATTTTGGTGGGGTTAAACCACTTTTTCTATTGAAATTTATTTAGGACAATTTAGGGAAATATTAAAGAAGCAGCAGTCTTGTAAGCTAAAATTCCAAACAGATTGCTATTTATTAATGTAAAACGCCAAAGAGGCCCCATCTCTGAAAACAGATTATTTTACACTTGTAGAAAAAAAAATTATGATAAGGAGTAAAACCGAATGGGAATTTGCGACATCATCATGTACTTTAATAAGTTCTTGGCTATGTCGTGGCATTGTATAATAAGGCATATGTCTTTGTATGTAAAATTGAACCGATTTGTAGAAACTTAAAGTAATATAGGGTGATTTTTTAATCGTAGTTATTTTAAAAATCGAATAAAACACTCAAATTTACATCACACATTAAAAGTTGTTATTGGAATCAATCACCAATGCCATTTAATTTTTAAAGATAATTTCACGTAAATGTTGTCCGGGGCTCCGTCTTAAAATATCCGTTCGGAATGTCCAATTTTTCGTCACTTTTTCGAGCATTTCGGCCTGTATTCAATAGTATTCGGCTTGTCCACATAGACTAATGACTTGACATAACCCCACAAGAAATATTCAAGAGGCGTTAAATCGCAAGAACTTGGGGGCCAAATCACAGGGCCAAATCGAGAGATAAGCTCAACATATCCATTGTTTCACGAGCAGTGTGGTATGCTGCACCGTCCTGATGAAACCACATGTCAACCAAAAAAAATTCCTTGTGGCTGAGTCGCTGAGAACGGTGGCGAATTGACATTTCACGATCGTCATTAACACTGGTCGCTACGGCTGCAATATTTTCTCTCTACGCATGCGAGTCGATGGTTTTATGTCCAACAAAGTAAATTTGGTGCGAAATTTGGAGATAACAGCACGAATTTTTGATTCAGCAGATCGATTATGACAACCATAAAATGGTCGTATCAAACGATGCATCGTGCTCTGTGGAATTTTGATAATAAATTTGAACGATGTGCAATCGTTGCTCGTTTGTCAGTCTTTCTATGATGAAATGGCAGAGTATACTGTACATTTTTCACTTTGACAGATGAAGTTTGGGTGCCACTACCAACCAGTGCTGCCAACCTGAAACACTTAAATCTTAATAAATCATCCTATATGAACATCGAAGTAAAGGCTTGCCACCGCGTATGACCAAAGTAATCTTTTGTAGCATGCATAAAATGTTTTTATCTACTTAGCGTTAGTTTGTGATTACACTCGGCAACCACTATAACTATTAGTAATTCCTAGAAACTAAATATGGTTAAGAATATTTTGGGCATCCATCCCCCATTAGTCTTGTTTACTAATAGATTGCTGAATTTAATTCATGAAGGAGGTTTCTTGTTGTCGATGTTATCATTATCCTTGCCATTTCTTCTATTCTTGCCCATTAGCTAAAGTTCATCGGGCGAAAGCCACAAAATAAAGAAGCGAAGGTACCACATCAGCAGCAGCCACATCAACAGCAGCAACAAAAACCCGATGACAATAAGTACAACCTTAAGATAACGCCCGACCTGTACAGAAGTTTAGGTCGATTGTTTGAATGGTTGATGGAAGAGAGAGAGAGAGAGAGAGAGAGAGAGAGGGAGAGCGTGTTAACCCATCATCTATAAACAGACATTCTGCTCTTCACTCGCATCCGCACACTTTGGTAACATAAAACCAATGTGATTAATTACAGCTAATCAACGAACGCACCAAGGAGCAAAACAACAAAATAACATCAGAAACAAAAACATGGCAAAGGCGCCAACAATGGATATAACTACTGGATCTGGGTACGTACAATAAATACACAACGATGAATTTTACATCGACAGCAAAATAAATTGATTTCGCCTTGAGTCTCAACACCAATTTATGCGTATGTACGTACGTACAAACTTTAAATTTCTTTTCTGCAGAATGCCACAATCGATGATGAACAAAGCACAGTGGTGAGAAAAGTTTTTATTCTTATAATACTATAATTCTGACAATGACAATGCAGCACAAAACAAACTAAATGAAAGAATAAAAGTATCGTTCCCATAAATATCAGTCTTATCAAACCACTGTGGAATCCTTTTACGTGCGTCTACCTGTAAAACGCGGGTGTATGTTCATTAAGAATTGTAAAAAAGTAATGCAAATGGCATTAAATTTCATTACATTTCATTGTAAAGCTCCTTTTAACAAGAGCTCGAACTTCGCCATCGTCATTGCGAAGCGCTTAAAACGACAGAATAATAAACGGGGGCAGAGCTCGGGAAAATTCTTATAAAACATTATAATCATTCGCAAAAGGCAAATACGAATACTACTTTGCTGTCTTTACGCAGAATGTGTGTGCGTCTGTTGTGCGTTGCAAAGCGAACGCCGCTTATAGATTTGACGAAATTACACTGGTGAAGCGGTTTCTGATAGGTTGCTGACTGGACGGGCGGATGCATTGGCAGGAGTTCGCATGGATGGGTGGGCTTTCATTGTGCGGCATGATCTTATGTTGGGTGGTAAGTGAATGTTCTTAGCAGCGCCTTTGGCTTATTTACACAATAAATGACTTTCGTACTTTTTTTTCTGGTTAAAGAACTTCTTATATAAGTTTGGCTATGAATAATGATTGCTTTTTAAATTGGCTTTATATTCATGCTTTTTATTGTGGTTGGGGGTTTGGATAATCAGCCCTTAAAGGAATTGTAAAGTTGAGTAACGGACCGATTTTTATTTGAATATGATTTAAATTGGCAAAGGTAAGGAAAGATATGTTGTTCTAGGCAACAAAGGGCATAAACAAACTTTTGTGTGCAAGTACTTTCATAGCATTCGTTAGCAGTTGATTTATCAAACCACAAAATGAGTGTGCAAGATTGCTATTCTGTCTCAATTGAAATATAATGTATATTGTAAAGATGAGGAATTCATATGAAAACATACCTGTACTTTATGTTCACAAAATATAAAACAGATCTTAAATAATAAAAATAAAACCGATTCTCAAATCGGTCACACAGGCGATGTCTTAGCGGGCAACCTACTGCGTCGAAATGAGGTTAAAACACTAAATACCAGAGAACGCACCTCGTGCGTAGTGGATAACCCATTCACAAATGAATAACCCACGTATGACGCAGTGAGGAATAAGAAACGATCGCTTATAACGGGTAATAAATTTTTCGGCTTCAAAAGTAAGGTTAAATAAAACACACATAAAGTTATGATTTAGACGAAACTTTTATTTCATTATCATGCTTTTGGACCTTACGATTATGTACGAAATACAATGTCATTTAAACGACAGCCTTTTAATTGGCGATAACTTGTCAAATGTTGGTTTTCACAAACTCGTACGTTTGCGGATTATCCGCGTAAACACGGTTCTTGACGTAGCCCCACAAATTACTCACAAATTTACTCTTATCACATAATGATGTTCGTCCACATTTCGCGACTCCGGTAAAAACCTACTCAGAAGTCCTTAGCTTGGAAGTCCTGCCCCACGAGCTGTATCGAAAAGAGATTGGACCGTTTTATTTTTTCTTGTTTTAACCATGATACGTGGCATGCCACAGCCATCACATCATATAAAAAAATAAAAATTTGGTCGACACCTGGATAGCTATTGATGCGGTATTTGTTGGAAAATATTTTGAATAACACTAAGGCAGCATTTTTCAAAATAAATGACAAATTTTTTACAAAAAAGAATCAACAGCCTTTTAATTGGCGATAACTTGTCAAATGTTGGTTTTCAAAAACTCGTACATTTGCGAATTATTCGCGTAAACACGCGAAAAGAAAAGTCTAACGGCGTTAAATCGTATGAAACGTGAAATTACGCTTTCTGGAAACTTCTCATGCAATAAAGCCAAAATAGGTCCAACTCATAATCTTCAATTGCAGCCAAAAAAAATATGGTTATCATAAAGAATAAATATAGCCAAATTTTGATATGATATTTGAAATCACTTTGTACAAAATTATGCAAAACAGTCGAAAATCTGTTCATCAGTGGACCAAAAATTATGCAACGTAATGATGCAATTTTTTTTTTTCGCCATTTCAAGTAATTCAACCATTTGACGAAGGTATTTTCGCACGACAAAATTTGTGAATATCAAAGTGCAGCTTAATCATAAAAACATTAAATTCATTCTCAAATTCTTTAATAACAATTGTGCTCAACTGTTCGTATTGGGAATAAAATATGATTTATAGAGTTTATGGTATAAAGTTTCAAGTTAGAACTTTTGTACAGCCTTAAGATCAAAATGTAAAAACAACCGGAACTCCTTATCATTCAACTGACATATCGATTTTAATTCACATTTTCCAATCGGCCACACCTAATACTTTGGTTATGTGCCACAGTATTGTTTCTGGATTTGGTGGTTACACATATTCAAACTTGTTAAAGCTCCATAAAGATTAAAGCTGTAGCAATGCACAACAACTAGCAATGTGAACATATCAGACGTGTTTCGTATAGACGCAAATGACCTGACTTGTTTTATGATCCATTAAAAGACATCACGCTTAAAAAAGTTGCAGTAAATAAAGGATTACATAAACGCAAATATCCAAAACTATAAGTAAATACAGATAAAATAATTGATTCAGAGATTTCTTAAAGCATTTTTGACACGCAATGTGAATGCAAATGAGATATATGGGACAAAAATTTTTATTTTGAAACTCTTTGAAATTGAGATATTCCAGTTAACATTTCCTAAGATCTTTTGGCTTGTTAACAAAAGCAGGTTTTGTTGTTATTGAAAATACTTGAAAAACGGTAAGCAAGAAATTTCACACAGTATCATCATTTACAATGTAAGAGAAAATTTAAAATATTTATTGAAATCTCAACATATCTAGATCTATTATCAGTACACATGGGCGGTGAATTAGACAATAAGACTAATAACACTATCCCACGCTATGTATGTATATCGCCAAAGGTATGAGACTGAATTTTGACAATATTTTGGCTTTTTGGTAGTGCGCGTGCGCTCTCAATATGTGGATAGAAGGCTATGTTACCGCATAGTAACAGTAATCTGCATATATTCAATTCAATTCATTTCAGGTTTATCGAAGAACCACATTTTCATGGTGAACTATAGCTGATTAGGTTGAAGCCAGGGGAAACCCTGATGGAAGACCGAAGCAGTTTTGACCTGCAAGTCGATTGCCAGAATTGAGTATAGGAGCGAAAGACCAATCGAACCATTAGTAGTCCTCCGAAGTTTTCCTCAGGCTAGCTGGTGCATTTAGAAATAATGTGAAATAATCTTACATGGTAAAGAGAATGATTAGAGGCCTTAGGATCGAAACGAGCTTAATCTATTGTCAAACTTTAAATGGGTAAGAATCTGGGGATCTCTACCGAACGCAACTTACAAGACGTGCCAACTACTAGACGTCACCAATTTAATCTTATCGTACAAATTACTCACAACTACTAGACGTCATAAATTTACTCTTATCTCACAAATTACTCACAAATTTACTCTTATCTCATAATAATGTTCGTCCACATTTCGCGGCTCCGATAAAAACCTACTCAGAAGTCCTTGAAAGTCATGAGCTGTATCGAGCAGAGATTGGACCGTTTGATTTTTTCTTGTTTCAACCATGATACGTGGCATGCCGCAGACATCACATCATATAAAGAAATAAATATTCGGTCGACACCTGGATAGCTATTGATGCGGTATTTGTTGGAAAATATTTTGAATAACACTAAAGCAGCAGCTTTCAAAATAAATAACACATTTGTTACAAAAAAAAAAAAAAAAGATCGGGTGAAACTTATTTATGTTCCATTAAAAAGAAATCTAAACATGTTTATTTTACTGAAGTTGAAATTCATATTTTGAACAAAAACCATATATTCATTCCAAAATCCAATATATACATACTACAGGGTGGGCCATAAGGGTGTTGGCGGTTTAAATATTCAATTAAAAAAAAACTACGAAACATAAAAATATATTTGTATTTTTAAAAAGTAGAAGCATGGGAATTTTTAAGACTTAAAAATAATGTTGTCCAAATGGCTTCCCTCGGCTGCTTGACACTCTTGGAACCGAAGTCGCAAATTTTGGAAAACTCGTTGAAAAGTTGTTCTCGGTATTTTGTTACTTTCCTGAATAATGTTCCTCTTCAACTGCTCTAAATTGGTCGGATTATTCTCGTAGACTACCGATTTGAGGTAGCCCCATAGAAAATAATCGCATAGAGAGAGATCGGGGCTACGTGGGAGCCATTCAATATCCCCCCTTTTCGAAATGAGTTTTCCAGGAAAAACATTTTCAGCATCTCTATGGATACCCTAGCCGTATGACATGTGGCCCCATCCTGTTGAAACCACATCCTCGAGGTATTGCCTTGAAGTTCTTGCAAAGCTGGCACCAAAAAGTTTGCTAGCATGTTGCAATAATTGTTCGCTCTAACCGTCATCGCATGCTCTCTTTCGTCATCAAAAAAGCATCAAATTGACAAAGTTAAGTCGGTTATTGGCATCATCGGGTTTTAATTCTTGGACTATCTGAATATTATAAGCCTATAAATGCAAATCACGTTTCAAAATTCGTCGTGAAGTTGTTCTTTTGACATCCAAAGACTGACTTCTCTTACGTGTTGACTGTTGCGGATTTCGCTGAACTGAAACACGAACACGCTCCACAATGTCGGCTGATCTTGCAGAAACTGGGCGACCACGAACCGTAATTGGTACTGTTGAGCCGGTTGTTTCGAACATTCTGATCCATTTTCGTATCACATTGGCGCTTGGAACTTCACTTAAATCGTGTAAACCGTGTTCATGCCGATACAAACGTCGTGCAGTAATCACTGATTTATTGTTTTCGTAATACGCTCGGACACAAAATGCACGCTGCACTCCCGTGTACGGCTCCATGGCGACTAAATTTCCAGGAAGCTGCGCAGCGGACAACATATCCCCCCGCCACCCTGCGCCGCGCGTTACCGAGAAATTGAAGGATTAAATCGCCAACACTCATATGGCCCACCCTGTATAATTTTTGGTTATCAATGTTGCACTGAAATTTGTACACTTTTGCCAAAAATCATCAACATAAATAATTTCAATATTTAAAATTATCAGCTAACATCACGATCCAACATTTTAAATAGTTTTCCCATACAAAGTTCTATTAAGGTAACGAAAATAATTGGTGGTATGCATTTAAGCATATCTCAAATATTTCGTAAAGATTAAATGGAGACAAGTAAGTAATATGTCTAATACATTTGCAAAGAATTGGTCAATGGACTTCAATGAAAACCATATAAACGTCATTATAAAATAATTTATCATGCTGTGATGTGATCAACGAAATATGTAGATAACAATTGTGGAATTTAAATGACAAGCAAAGATATTGGAAATGAATTGTTTAGCAATAAAGGATGACAAGATGGAAATCACTTAACTATTTACAATATTTTGCAACGTTTCGTATAATTAAACATATAGATGAATAATTTCACACAAAAGCAACCAATTATAGTATAGTCAGCTAGATTTTTGAACAAAAATTCCAAAACAGTAGAGTAAATGAAAGACAGGTTGTTAATGTTTGATGTTCATACAAAGGTCTTTTTAAAATGAACGCAATTACACAGAGTTATCGTACTTCAAACGAAATGTTTCTTGCATATGAACATATTTTCAGTACTACATAAAGTGATTAGTTTCATTAGGGCATCGTTGACCACATGCTGACATATATGTATGAATTTCGATTATTCTTCCTAATACCTTACAAATTTAAGTATTTAAATGAGTGTGCCAGAAATTAAAAGCGCTCGTAGATTCTAAGAATGCACTGAGAAATACATGAATGATGTACTTGGAAATACATGAATGATTCACTAAACTTATCTGCAGAATTAGAAATATCCAGATATTGAGAAGGACTCATTGTTATGATTACAATTTGTATGCGAAGGAAGTTTAAAAATGTATTTGTCTGGCACAAAGAAATTAACTTTTATATGGTTAACGTTTTTATTTATTTTACATGATCCACATAATAGAAAATATGTTTCACAGTTTTTTCTTGAATAACACACTAATGATTTTCTGAAAAACATAGCCTAATAACTTTTTTTACTAAATATACTTCACATAAAAACTTACCTTTTTCAAAAAAAAAAAAAAAAAACAAACAAAACTCGAAAATTCTATGCTACATGGTCGTTTCAATACTGTCGGTCTGGTAAGGCTGTCACCTGTTAAATGCCTGTCATCTTAAGTGTTATTTATTTAGTGAAAGGTTTGCCGTTTACGAATATGGAACGTTTAAAAATAGTTAAAACGTGATCCAAGCGTAATTCAATGCGACCAATTTTCACTTTATTGCATGAGAAGTTTCCAGAAAGCGTAATCCCACGTGTTCGCGACGTCAATCGGACAATAAGATTATGCGATTTGATGTCGTTAGACGTTTTTTGTGGGTCTACGTTAAATACAGTGGAGCATTTGAAAATCAGCATTCGTCAAGTTATCGCCGAGATACCGCCCGCAATCTGCGAAAGAGCGGTCGAAAACTATCTCTAAAGAATACCCTACTGCTATTAATCGAGAGGCGGCCATTTAAATGACATTGGATTTTGTACATAATGACGCAGTTCAATAAAAGTTTCGTCGAAACCATAGCTCTATGTGCGTTTTATTTAACTTTACTTTTGAAACCAAAATATTGATAATCCTGTAGTTTCATATGATGAAATACCAGAAAAACAGCTACGTAAACAAACTATGATAACTGATAACTATGAAAATTGTGAGAAAAGTCTACTGAGCGCGGACGTGTTTTTAATCCAGCTCCACTAAATAAATATTTTTAAATAAGTCTAAAAGCGGCACACATAAAGGTTCTTGTTGATCAAGAATATTATTCGCATACAAATCGTAATAACAAGAAGTTTTCATTAACCAGTTAATCTAAACAAAAACAAAGCAAAAAAACAAATCAATATTAAACAAATAATTTCTACATTTATCAGCACAATATATAAAACAACAAAAATGCCAGAAAACAAAGAGCTCTCATCACCAATGCCCAAAAGGGCGCGTAACGACGAGACACCGATATCTTCGCGCGGCAAATCTCCGAAAATTCTCCTACTAATAGAGCAGAAATTCGAAAAACAAAATGTCATAATAATGGAAAAAATAGAAGAATGTATAAAAAAGAGTGTCGATGAAGCAATTCAACAATTGGATGCTAAAGTAAACAAAGTGATGACGAGCGTAAATGAACTTGCAGAAAGAGTAAACAAACTCGAAAACATTCTCCCACCAACAAATGATCTAATGCGCGAAGTAGACAAATTAAAAATGAAAGTTGCCCACCAGGAAAATATAAACGTTTCCTCAAATCTTCGCATCTGTGGAGTTCCATATGCTGAGAAAGAAAACCTTTATGAATTGTTTTCAAATATGTGTAAATTTCTAAATGCCAACCCACCTAATGTGAAGTCGATACAAAGAATTAAAAACAAACAAACAAACAACCAAACAATATCTGACGGCATACTGCTAGTCAAACACTTTTCGGCATATGATAGAAACTTTATATTACAATCGTTGAACAGATTTAAACGGGAAAACAAATCGCAACTAACATTAAACCTTTTTGGATTTAATTCGCACACGTCAATCTATATAAACGAAGACTTCACCAGACCAGCAAGAATTATAAAATTCTGCAAGGGGCAATAAAATTGAAAAAACAAAAGCACCTATCAGCTGTATTTACAATGCATGGGATTGTATGTGTGAAACTGTGCGACACTGACCGTACATTTCACTTGGAGTCAATTGAGCAACTCAATAACATTGAGATGACAATGTCAAATACTCAACACTACAACAAATATCAAATACTCAATACTCGTCATATTATAACTTATGCCACTAACACTGTAATATAAAAGATTTAATCTTGTTGTGCTAGGTTATGTCAAAATTGATAAATAAATAAATAAATAATAGTTTAAAAAAATGATTATTTTAAAGAGAGGTAATAAAGTTCTATTCTTTTTCCCAAAACTTTATTAAGTGGTCTCCCACGTAATGGTAATTAAAGCGCAAACAAAATATTCAGAGACGATTTCAAATCAATTTCAAGATATTATTTTTTATTAGAATTTAAAAACCTATTCCACTACGGAATACGGCCCTAATTCTTGGTTGTATTCTATATTCAGAACTGAACAGTCTGAATATGTTGTAGACTGAATTTTCTGATTGTTAGACTAAAAACATCTTCCCTTTAGAATTTGCTAGAAAAATTAAGATTTCATAAAGGAATGCGCGAAAATCAGCGTGAAATAGAAGCATTCCACTTAAAAGTGGATTGTGCCGATTCAGTACCATTGGGTGTTAAACCTCGAAAAAGGTTATTTAAATTTCTTCTCAACCGCAAATTCAAATTCAAATTAATGAGTTAATGTGTGAAAATTATGGGAGACATTGTTTTTGTTAACACTTGGGTGGCGAACAAGACGTTTCGTCTTTCGTATTAGCCAATGCCCGTGAAGTGAATCGAGAGCACATGGTGAATTATGAGTCGGCATGTGATTCAAATTCTACGTTTGCTGATGACTCCAGCTGAAAATAATAATAATTTATACTTTGCATGCAGATTTATTGCAGATTTTTTATCAATTGTGAAACAAAATTTCAAATGATAGATTTATAAACAACGATTTTACGGATTTCAAATTTACCGCCTATGGATCGGTTTTGGACCTAGAGATCTCAGAAAATCTTTTTGGGAATTATATTAAGTGAGCAATATTTCGGAGAAGTTTTTTTCTTAACCAACCCAGGCAATAGAAGAACACTTTTGGAAGTGCTCATACGTTTGTATATGTATTTTTCACCACTAGAAAGGATGGCAGCTGACTGTTGCTTTCAAGAAACTTCTTAATGATGATGAGTTTTTCTTTCCACGGGTACAACGCAACAGAATGCCTTTCAACAAAATAGTCCAACTTTCCACATAGCATGTAATGGAAGTGTTCCAGACATGAAATTTCGACAACTATTACTACTAGACAAACAAGAAAAGATTTTTGGTAAGACCTTATTGTAAACCCATTTCAATAGGAGTAAACTTTCATATTCGTAAAATATGAATTTAAAGTAAACAGCAATCAACCATTTCTCTACGTTCTTTGAAAGTCGTGATGTACTCATTAACACCTATCGTAATTAATGATACAATGTTTGCAAATACTAGCTGGGCCGACTGGTGGTACATATATTTTTTTGGATTCTTTTCGGTTAGTCTCATTTTGACTAACAATCTGGCATAGCCATAGACCGTTTTATATTAACTTTACATATTTCTTAACAAAAACGGGTTCCTTTAATTTCACATTTCACTAAGAGTAAACTTTCATATTCGTAAAATATGAATTTAAAGTAAATAGAAATCAACCATTTCTCTAGGTTGTTTGAAAACAAAGTCGTGATCTACTCATTAAGCTGGTCCGACTGGTGTTACACATATTTGTTTGGATTCTTTTCGATTAGTCCTATCTTGACTAACAATCTGGCATAGCCATATGCCGTTTTATAATAAGTACACATATTTCTTAACAAAAACTGAATCCTTTAATTTGTACCCGTTAAGAACGCCTGAATAATATTATATTAACCGGCTTTTTGTTGATCGATTAACCAAACAATCAGTTAAAAAAAGAAAAAATTGCGTATCAAATATCTCGAACATTGAGTTTTTGAAACAGTCAGGTAATTCCACAGTCCTCACAGGATGCATATGCATGTAATAGCGTACGAGTATGTTCTTGTTCAGATACGAGTAATTTCAACCAATTTCCATCTTTCACAAAAAATGCAAAACTGCAATTTATCATCACATCATGAACTGTTCCCATAAACTATGTGAAATGATCTGATTAAGGCGACTGTAGCTTATAAAAGAGGTTTGTGCAGTCGAACATTTGTCTAACTGTTCTGAGTTTCGCAAATACGATCTTCGCTCAACATCGAGCATATTTATATCTGTACAACTTAATGCTTAGTTTTTCTAATTGATAGCAAAATATGAAATAAACGTTGCAGTAATTTGAATTTGATAACATTGTGTGTTTGCACAACATTTTTAAATAATTCTTAAGCATTTATTTGGCAATCCTCTTATATACGAGTACACATAAATATTTGCTTGTGTGTACATTCATTCTCCTCTCATATAAATATTTTTGGTTGCAAGATTGCTAACAATTAAAAATCTGAATGTATTGTTATTTTATGGTATGTGCATAGGATAAACTTATTTAGGTATTGTTTTATAAACCAGTGAATGGTTTCTTCCTTTTGCCTTAGATATGTATCTCTGTTTATGTTTAATTACATCTAAGCAGAGATTTCATACGCAGTCATAAAGCCATAAACACAAAAATAAATTTCAAAAGAAAGCTGTTGGAAATTTGCTCAATGGATTATTTTCTAACTGATAGTACACGGAGGAAAAATTGGAAAACAAAATTTAAATTTTTGTCTGTCTTGCATAAGGAAAAAACAATTATTATCACTCACTATATAAACTAATTGCAGGTGAATTGTACATTAATTAATAAATAGTCGTATGGGATTTGACGGTGACGTAAGATACCGCACGTGATGAACCCATTTTTAATTTAAAATGTAACGAAATATAACAAGCAAATCAAAGTTCCATCTGTTACATGTAGCGAAGGCCCGAGTCAGATCACGCTTATACTAACATATTACAAAACAAACAAAGTTGAACACTTCACAGGAGGCATTTTTTATTTTAACATCTCATAACTGCGGAAATATGTCTAAATTACAATAGCTTTCAACGATAATATATTAGGTAAGCAACTAAGTTCTCGCTGTTTTTTTTTATAAAAATGCAACTTTGTTATAAAAACATGTTTGCAATGATTTATTGAAAGTATTGCCCATCGCTAGCTACTACTTTTTCCCATTTTTCTTGCAAAGCTCGAATTCCGTCACGGTAAAACTGTTCATCTTTTGAGGCTATCCATGAATCTAGTCATTTCTTGATGTCTTGATGTCATATGAGTGGAACTACTGGTCAGCCAGACTCGTTACAATATGATGACCCTTCCCTTTTTTGTCGCTGAAGCAGTTGTTCACAAGTCGCTCAGCGTCCCTTGGCTTAAATTCATAAGAAACCCAAGTTCTTTGCCTTTGAATCATTCTCAACGCATGCACTCGCTTGAAAATGGCTTTACGGGTAGCTCCTAATACTAAAGCAAACTCTGCCTGCGTTTGATATGGATCCCCATCTCAGCAATACTGTTAAGTCAGTGTCTTCAAAGGTTTTTCGTCTTCTTTCACGCGAACTGTCGTCAACATCAAAATCACCGTCTTTAAAGCGACGGAACTAGTCTAGTAGACAAGTTCTTTTATTTAAATCAGCACCTCCATAAAAGTTTTGAAGCTCTCGATGAGCTTCAGCCCCCGATTTTTCATTTGAAAGAAAAAAATCGATACTTGCCGCATATGACGATTATTTGGCACAAAATCGTATATATTCACACAACCAAAAGAATATGACGTCAAAAGAAAATCACTGTTTTGTCCAGGCGTTATGTTTACTATAGACCTAAGCTTGGCTCATGACGTTTAGGTTATGGCAGAATCGACTAGCACTTACAGCAGGCGCCATCTGTTGGTAAACAGCGGGAACTTAGTTGCGCACCCAATAAAACACTAACACTAACGTTATCCATGATAATATATAAAATAGGTGGAAATAGGGAGAAATTGGATTTTAAAGTGAGATGATTTCATCTTCATTTTTCCAATTTTTTTATATTTCCGACATTATAATATAAATTTTACTATATATCAACTATTTCCTTTTTCAAGTGTACTACTCCTTATATACATATGGAAATTACTAACAACTCTACATGTGGGGTTAGTCTTAGCCATTTCTTTATTAAAGCTCTATTGAAAATGCCAGCATTTGCCACAACAAGGATACGACGACAAAGAGATATTAACAACATCCATTGCAGTTCATTGGTGCGTTCATGGAAAATTTTGCTTTAATTAAAAATCGTAAATCATAAAAAGCTTTCTTCTAAGTTTCTTGTACAGCAGAAAACATGGCTTTTCATTTACCAATACAACAGTTTTAAGCAAATAATTTTCATTGTTCTTTGCTGTGGTGTTTCTGTTGGATTTTTGAAGAATATACGTTATGTTTACCAGAGAACTATGCAGGCAGCTAAGTGGTGAGTAGTGAATGCTATTAACAAAATATGTTTGTGGTGGCTAACACGCTCATACAAAATTCTTTATCATTTATTTAATTTTGTTAAATAATTCCTATAAATTCTTAATAATTTTGCCATATTTCACTTAATATTATATGGCCATATCTTTTCCTATTCTATTCTAAACGTGCAGGACAACAAATTCTTTGGTGCAGGCAGAGTTGATACTATGCTACGCTATTTAGTAGCAGTTTGTCATAAAGGAAACTCATGACATTTTCAATATTTTCACAACATAAATTAGTTGATGTTGCTATAAATTATTGTTATATATAAACCAGAGGAAAGAAACGGCAGAGAAACGACAGAGGATTTCTTTGTAAGGAACTCAGGACCTAAAAAAAAAAAAAGTTTGTGTAATATTCGTGACTGTACACATTTTAGGCTATTACTCATTATTTTATCAACATTACCATCATCATAATCATCCGAAGCGCTTTGCCACAAATGCTATGAATGTAGAAAATGGCCAACAACCGGAGCAGCAGTGAACAGCTTTAGCACCAACGCCAGCACCATCTAATACCAGCCACGACGGCCAGACGATGTAGTATTAATATCTCCTGGTGGTTTGGCGATTTTACATAACAATTTGCCATCGTTCTACAAAGCAGTGTAAAACCATTAATAAACAACATTTTTTATATGTGGGGTTCTCTTGCGGCTTCATCTGGCCAAAGTAGCAATTGCAAGCAATTTGGAGTGCTACGCTATTTTGGTCAGCGGCACTGGGTTCCGTTGTTCGGTGTCTTGTATTACTCAAAAAATTAATGGGGGTCAGTCAGTCGACCGTCCTCGCAAAATATGTATAATTTATGTACAATGAATGATGATATGCTGGAATTTCGTGTCGACGGTCTATTGACGTTGACGAGTACTAATACTTTGACAATATTAACCATATTAGCAGAAATTGTTTTAAGTGTCGTTTAATTGGAAAATCATACAATGGTGTAGTTGTGGTGGTGCTTACTGTGAGAAGCGACAATTTCATCCAAAAAGGAAGAACGACTGAGTGGAGTATATTAAAATATTTTGCTAGAAGAATTGCAATGAACAGTGATGGCTGTCGAAAGTTAGAAAAGGAGTTTTAATTTAACAGGGAATACTATAACATTGATTGTGAGATGGGAGTGAGGAACTAGAACATCAAAGGTTTTAGGTATTTGTGTACCTTATTTCATGGTCTTACCTAACGACCATGACCAAGTGAGTTGTTAAACCAAAATGTTTCTTTGAATTGCGTGTTTTTGACGCCACACTGGCGCTACAAAAATCAAAATTACACAATCCGCTTTTGGCTGACGAAAATTGTGAACACAAATAGACAATCGTTTCATTTCAAAAACAAAAGAGCACATAGTAAATACAACACTACATTGGGATTTTCCCAAAATTCAATCATAGGCGAACTATTATTAAGCTGTAAGTGAACTATGGTGTGCTGCAGTCGATTTATTCTTCAGTACTTAGCGTGATGGGGTTGGAGGTAGAAGCGTTACACGGAACGAGAAGATAGGAGGAGAAATGTAGTTTGATAGGCTTTGTATTGCAAGTGGAATAAAGCCGTCGGTACAATACAATCTTAAATGAAATGTACAATTAATTATTGTAATTGGATCTAGGCAATTAAAGTTAATTGGAGATACTTCGTGCCTCATTTGTTATTTGATTCCAAAATTGGATGTGCATTAGTTGGAGCTGCCCAAAATGAATATCTTAGGTTCCCATTTATGCTAAATACTATATATATATATATATATATATATATATATATATATATATATATATGTATATATATATAACTAATAAAATTTACATAGCCCTAAGTCTGAAATTGAAAACTTAATTATTCTTTGTGACTTTGTTGTGCGGCTATAATTAAATTTTCATCAGTATTTTCCAAATTATAACCTAATTGGCTGTAATTGTTTCAGCAATAAAAATATATACGAGTATGTACAGATGGGAGTACAAATAGAAACAAATCGGCCTTTGTCTCAAAATATTACTTCCCACAATCAGAACAGCCGTATTCATAGATGATTAGAATAAATATGCCGAATTTTTGAAAAGCTATAATCCTCTAAAGCCGATTCTGGTCTAAACTCGAGTTAAGAATCCTTTCGTGGAGAAACTATTTCATAGTTTTAGATTTTTTCAATGAAACGAAAAGCTACCTTAAGGAAAACTTTTCAACCTTAAATACATGGCACCAATTACCTCCTTACTCAGAAAAAGTAAGAAAATTCTTCGAGAATGTTTACGTACTTATTTTAAGCGCATACATACTATTTTCACGCGTACTCAAACCAAAATTTAATCAATTTAAGTTTCATTTACTGGGTTCAAGTAAAATTTACTAGTAGTGGGTAGATTTGGTATACTTATTTTAAGTACGTTTTCAACCAAAATTTAGTATGGGATTTTGTATTTTAATGTAAGCATTTGTATCGGGGTTCAAAACCATGATAGTTCTGTGTTCTAACTATTACGCCACGATCGGCATAATAAGTAATATTAGCCATTGATTCAAAAAGAACGTAGAACACAAGAAAGCGGGTTTTCAATTCAATATTTCCATTCTAATATTTCTCAGTCCACTCAATGTTAAGGTTAAGCTTGATTCTACTTTAAGGAAGCCTGCTCCTTCGTTTGTGACTCTAAAATACTGGGTAGCAGAGTTTAAACGAGCTTCCAAAACGAACACCGTAGTGGTCCACCAATTGACGTGTTCACGCCAGACACCGTTAGGAAAATCCACAAAATGGTATTAGATGATCATCGGCTAAAGGTGCATGACCTAGGTGAAATGATAGGCATTTCAAAAAGTGCTATATATCGTTTATTAACCGAAGATTTGAAGATGAAAATGCTATGCGCAAGATGGGTGCCGCTCTTGCTTTCAATAGAATAAAAACAGCGTTGTGAAGATGTTTTGGTAGAGTGAATGGCGATCTTTCACCGCAATAAAGGCGAATTTTTGCATTGATTTATAACCATGAATGAGATATGGGTCGACCACTTCACACTTGAGACAAAGGAACAGTCAAAACAGTGAACTGGAAAGGGAGAATCTCGTTGAAGGCGAAGAGGGTTCCATGTGCAGGCAAGGTCATGGCGTCTGTTTTTTGGAATGCGCATAGAATTATTTTCATTGATTATCTTCAGAAAGAAAAAACTATAAACGGCTAATATTATGCTAATTTGTTCCAACGTTTAGGTGATGAAATTATGGAAAAAAGGCCGCATTTGGCGAAGAAGGGAAAATGTTGTTTCATCAAGACAATGCTCAGGTTCACACAATCACTATTACGATCGTCAAAATTAATAAAACCATTAAATGCACAGCCCTGTACAAGCTACCTCTTTCGCATATACAAAGCTTTTAACAAATTTCTATCTATACAGTGGAAGTTTAAACTAATCAGGCGTGTGTGCAAAGATAGGTCTGAAAATGATTGGTGGATGCATGGTAAATTCCCTTCCTACACATATAGATCGGTCTGGCTAAGATCAATGTTTCCTCCATAAATTCTAAACGGAAAGCTTCAGATAATTTCTTTTGCGGCAATTCTAAGTAATATTTGATAAAAACCGGACGTCTTTTCGAGCCCCTTTTTTCAAACCCCAGAATTTAAATAAACAGACATTGTTGTATGTATGTATGTGTAAGTCAGTTCACCTAACTAAAATTTCTTTAATAAATAGATCATTTAATAAGCAGGTTCTGATTTAAATAACAATAGATTGTTATAATCAAATAACAAAACAGTATAAATTGTAATTTATGTCGTATTAAAATTGGTCCGAAAAGCATTCATTAAAACCATTTTAAATGAAAATTCGAGAGTAAAGTATAATTTCCACGTGTGAAAGTGATAAAGTAGCCCCATACTGTATTCTTTACCTATGCATTGATAATGATAGACTTATGCAAGGAAATCGCCTTTGAAAAAACAATTTGTTCTGCATTTCATAAACTAGACATGGGATAGCTTCTCATAGTAACTGAGCTTACATGCATTCTATTTTTAGATTCATGCAAACACCCTGAATTACCCATTCTATTTAATAAATGCAATTTGTTAAAGCAGCCCTATATTCCCATTTATTATTTAAGCAATGACTTTCATAGATGTATAAAGCTTTAAACTACCCATTCAATTTATCTTTGAAAACAAACAATTACTTTTATTTGCATCCATATCGCATAATTCTTTGTTTTTCATATTTCAATGCGCAAAAATGTGAAAAAGAGTATACACTTTTGACATGTAAAGCAACAATATAATTACATAAATGCAAACATAACAATTAACGAGTTAACAATAGTACATTATATGTATATATGAGTGTAAACATATAACAGGGTCCACACCGGTTTGACCTCCGACATGACCAATACGTCTATCAAATAAAGAATAACCTACTATTAAAATAATGATGCGTAGTATAAAAAAATGAATAAAAATTATACACGAGAATGCATAACTCTATTTGATTTTGGGTCTAAAGCAAAAAAGTCTTAATGTATAAACACTTTATTAACCTGGTCAATTGTCTACACACATACATACACACACAAAGATACAAAACAGTTACAAAGACATAACATCTACGGTTTACATTGTTCAATTACAGAATAGAAACCCATCCTTCATAATTTAATTTTACTCTTAACATACATAAATGGCCTACGGCTATTTGGACCTCAATACAACAATGACAGGGGTTATGTGCATACAACATTTTGTGTGTCATAACTCTTCCTAAAGTCAAATTTATGCTCATAACCATGCGACATAAATGGCATAGTCGTGTACAAACTCGCACATTTTCTCATAATATATTTGTACATACTTAGGTCTTTGTCGCATGACCAAGTTTCACAGTAGGTATAGATGACCCAAACACTTTAACGAATTCATTCATATTCATTACAAACAACTGTGTATTTAGTGTGAGGGTATATTTAAAATGTTTAAAATTTATGACTTTATTTATGCTGTATCTTGGCGAAAGAATGAGATTTGCAATACAATACTCGTCGGAGTTAATATAAACTTCACTTGCAGTTATGTAAAGGGGATGTATGAAAGGTAGGATGACATTTTTGATTTTCGGTAAAAGTTATTTATGGGAATATGCTAGTTGATGAGGCTCTAAAAAAACAAAAACAAACCCTTAATTAGTAAATCTCAAAGACGAGATTTTCAATCACGACAACACTATACTCCAGACTCGGCCACTAATAATGGAGAGCTGGATGGGAGAAGATGGCGTATCTACCTTATAATCCTGGTGTGGCTCCTTCTGATTTTCATTTATTCCAGAGTTTACAAGGTTTTTTTTTTTTAATGGATGAGGATCTACAAGTCGAGAAGTTCCACGATTTCGCTGGGAAGAAACAGATATTATTCCAATCTGGGATAACTGAACAAAATGGCAATTACATCGTATATTAAAATTATTTTAGGTGTAGGCGAAATATTTCAATGTGCCTGTCCCATAGCATGAGGCGCATATTCAAAAATTAACTACGATTATAGCCCTACAATATATAAGAAAAAAAAAATGTTAGTTTTAATATGTGCATAATAGCTAGTTCGGCTAACAACAACAAAGGTGTTAAAACCCTTGAACGTTGTTAACAACCTTGAAAATGCGATCTTTTCTGATGCAAAAAGTTTTTACGGTTCAGCAATATGTAAACAAACAAAACGATAGTTTATGGTTAGAATGCAAAACAAAAGACAATTTAGATCAGTGAATCACTTTGCGGAAGCAAGCGTCCGCATCAATGATGGCTTGGGCCGCTAAGTAAAATTAAACTAACAAATCCACGTGAAAAGATTTTAACCAATTCTTTGTTACCTGTTGTTGGGAACAACCCAGTAGAAACCACTGGGTGTTTCAACAAGACTCGGCATCATTCCATAAATCCAAAGAACGTCTTATATTCTTTGGTTGACAGCACGGCCTCTGGCATCGAACACTTTAAGGATTGCTCTTCGCTGATGCTGGAACAAAATACAATGAGGCCACATTCGTGAAGCGTGTGAAGATTCCCCAGGCAGATATGGTGCTATTATCACCATCGGCCAATGTTATGTTTTTGTTGAAATTTGAAATGTTTTTACGACATACTTAAGATTTTAAATAAAAAAAAAAAGATAAAAATTGGCAAAATTACAACATTGTTAATTGGTAACAATTCGAACAAAACATATGAAATGTACAGGGTGGCGCAATAGAACGTGCATATTTAAAAAATTGATTAAAAAATAAATACAAAATTTATGGTTAAAATAAATGTAAGGCATTGTAGAGTAATAAATGGAGTTTATTTTTTAAAAATAACATCATCTAAATGGTGACCCTCTCTACGACGGCACTCCTCTAACCGCAAACGAAAATTATTGAAAACTTTCTTCAGTAATACTGGTGTAATGGCTGCCATTTCACCACGGATATTCTCCTTGAGCCGAACGATGTTTCTTGGATTATTACTGTAGACTTTGTGTTTGAGGTATCCCCACAAAAAAAAAGTGAAGAGGCGTCAAGTATGGACTACGTGGGGGCCATGGGATATCACCTCTTTTCGAAATCAGTCTGCCAGGGAACATCTGCTTCACCACCGCCATGGAGTCATTTGATGTGTGACAGCTAGCTCCATCTTGTTGGAACCAAGTTCTGGAATTCACTATTCTTGAACTTTCAATTTATGGAGCCAAAAATCCGTCCAACATCTCAACATAGCATTCCGTATTAACCGTGACGTTTTGGCCCCGCGCATTTTTGAAGAAAAAAGGACCAATTATTCCTCTGCCAGAGATTGCTGCCCATACTGCCACTTTAGGACTATGCAATGGTTTCTGGTGTTTGATTTTGGGATTTTCACTGTTCCAGTAACGACAATTTTGACGGCTTAAGAACCCATTCATAAGGAAATCAGCCTTGTCAGAGAAAAGGATATTGTCAAAATTGGAAAATCGATTAAGCACTTCATTAGCAAATGCGAGCCTTGCTATGAAGTCAGACTCTTTCAATTCTTGTGTTAATTGCAGCTTATATGAATGCAGTTTAAGATCCAATGTTAAAATTTGTTGCAAACTTCGTCGCGATAATTGTAAGACAGACGATCTCGTGCGAGTCGACATTTGTGGATTTCCTCGTACTGACTCCATAACTCTCTCAACATTGTCTTCGGTCCTAGATGTTCTTGGGCGACCATTTGCTTGTGGTTTAAATGTTAAACCGGTCTCTTCAAAACGCTTTACCCATATTTTAATTAAATTAGCACTCGGAGCTTTACTAATTCGCCGTAGTCCATATTCAACACAATATAGTCGCCTAGTAGCAATATATGAACGAGAGATCTCGTAAAATACGCGTACGCAAAATGCGCGACGTTTCCCGTCGAAGTGATTCATAGCGACTAAAATTCCATGAGCCCGCCAACCCAACGATGTAGGCGCCCCCCGCCCGCGCCTTTTCTACCCCGCAAAAAAAGATGATGCAATATGCACGTTCTATTGCGCCACCCTGTAATTGAGCAAAAAAGTCAAAATTACTTTCTTGATAATCCGATATGAATGTTAAATGCTTTGCTTGCACCGTAAAAATTAAAGAACATATCAAAAATCAGTATTTCCTCCGCAACTTCAAGGCAGAAGATTTAAGTAAGTTATAAATTGCTTCCTGAATTGTGTGCTATTTCAGAACCCTCTATATATATATACTAGCCAACAAGATATTTGGACTGGAGCAACCAAATCCAAGGGTAATTTGGTAGGCTAAATTCGAATCTGTAATTGGTTTTTTTCTATCACGTCACGTTTCGAGATACAAAGAAAATATTTTTATTCGTTCTTTACATAAAAAGTCATTAGTTTATTTCAAAATCAATGAATTTTCAAAAGTGAATGCCGATATTTGAACGTCGTTTGTATTATGTTGGTTCGTTTCCACGTATTAGAGTCCAGCAACAGTCTCCCAGCATGCTTTTGTCCGTTAAACCTTGATAATTTCATTTAATTTTTATAAAATCTTGGTGAGCACGCTCCCCTTAATCGTCGCTCATCGCACCTAGGTTTTGTGGAAAAAAAATCTGAACGCGAATGAAGAAAATGCATTGTGAGTAACATTCGTGCACCTAATTCCCGATAATTTTTCAATAATTCAGTAACAATTTGTCTGTAGTTTTCACTCTTATTGTTTCCAAGAAAACTGTTCACAGTGCTCTTGAAAGATTTCCTGGTTGCGTATTTCTGTTCCAATAAACATTGTGAAAAATTGTCATCATTCAATAGCTTCCTGATCTGAGGGCTAACAAATATGTCTTCTTTGATTTTAGCATATGAAATTTTAGGTAAAACCGCTAAAAAATATTTAGATGCACCATCTTTGTCTAGAGCCTTGACAAAGTTCTTAAAAAGGGCCAAATTTATGTGCAGCGGCGGAAGAAGAACGTCAGTTGGATCCATTAATGGTTATTTTTTTTTTTTTAGATGTTTTGTTTTCCTGGTGAATAATCAGTTCTTTTTGGCCACTCTGTTCTAACGTAATGAGGACATGTAACGCAACTATTCCATAGACAAAGGAAACAACAATATTTTGTGAAACCACCTTGCATACCAGTCAACAACCCAATGGCCTGAAACAGATTAATTTACAGTTATTTGGTTTGTACTATTATTTTGTCTGTACTATATATACAAAGAAATTTAAATCACAAAATTTAAGGTCACCAGAGATCTCCCTTTATTATCGTTGTGTTTGAGTAATGTCAAAATTTCTGTCATTGATTCGTAATTTTTCTTTGTATTGACGGCATGCGCTATTTTCTTTCATTCCCATTATGCAAAAGAAGAGCTTTTAAACTGTACTTAGAGCCATCAATAAATAATTTCCATTCAGTTTTTGTCATATGGCTGGTTAATTTTTTGAAATAAATCATTAACATCAGTACAGTATTTAGCACAGTGTTTCTTTTCAAAATATGCAGCCAATTCCAAGCTTCTACCTCTATAGATTGTTACTTTTACCCCAACTGCAAGATGTTTCCAATTCTGCATGCGTGAGGCTGGTAATTCTGCGTCTTACTTTGTTTAATGTAAATCCCGAATTAGATCATTCAGCTCAGCTTGAGTCACTAAATGGCGTTCATCACCAGCCTGATACAAACTACCACTGCTGGTGAAAAATATTTCGGACTCACTGCTCGTAGCACTGGGAATGACTGGTAATGGATCATTTGGTGGACGTTGAACTGATTTGGAAACCAATGGGACATATGTACAAATAATATTTTTTCGATCTTTCGTACTCTCTTTCTGAATCCAGCAACTTTTGTTAAACAGAAACAACAATTGGTTTGGTGGTTACTTGACTCTCTCCAAAGTACTGCAATTGAAAAATCGGAATAGATCTTCTTGCCATTTGACCACTTGTATAAAACTGCAGTTCTGCAGCTATTGCAAAACATTGTCGGTGTCCACGATTTGTTCAAGTTTCTGACAGCAAAACCAAAATAATGTCAATATGCATATCCTTTTTTCCAACTAAATATTCATCACACACAAAGCAAAAATAACTTGAATCAGTAACACACGATCTCCCTGACATGTTTAAACGCTACTGTTATGAAGATTTAGAATGAATGAGGGCTTCTGTCAAATTAATAATTGTGAAATTGTAATGCCAATATTGATTGTTTTACGGTATTGCCAGCAAGACGTGATAGCCCAAGTTTTATGCCAGATTCGATTTTAGCGCTTCCAGATTAGTTAAAAACGTGCTTCGGTTCTGCAGTCAGTTGTTTTTCCAAATTTGTCTACAGCCTTATTGAGTAGGTTCGCGATAAAAAATCATTTTTCAAAGTTCGTAATTTTAGGGGCAAAACGGCACAAATCTCGTACCAACTCAAATGACTGTAGCTAGTGGAAAGTGAAAAGGCAGGGTAACAAGTCGCATATTTGGTACCATCGCCCAGCTCAAACGGTTAAAGCTAGACTCATTAAAATTGTTGCTCTTCCATAGTAGGCAATTCTCTCTTTAAGTTGTAAATAAAGGCAGAAAATGGCTAAAACTAGCCCCATCGCTAATAACAAACGACTGAAGCCAAAATTATGAAATTGTGTACACTTATAATGTCCCTCAAAAATATTATTTTTCAATATTCGTACTTTTAGGTGGTTGAATAAGAAAGAAAAGGGACATCGCCAAGAACAAAACGGTAAAAGTAAGACCATAAAATTACGTACTCGTATTTAAGTTCGCCTATCAGCGGGGGAAGGAATAAAAAGGGATATACAAAGATTCGTACCCTTAGGGGAGTAAAACGTGAAAGAATAAAGAATAAAAAATAAGAGGACTAAATGTTAATCCTCACCCAAAACGGACGCCTCAAGTTGGAATTATCAACATTAGCTTGGATTTAAAAAGCATTTTATGAGACCTCTACTTTCAGAGGGTCAAACAGTTAGAAAGAGCACAAAAGTAGTACAGGGGACTGGAACAAACAGCTAATGTTAAAGTCATGAAATTGAGAACGTAAATTCCTCTGTCAATGCATGTGCGCGATGAAGAGAAATTTTCAAAAAATTGTTGTTCTTAGGAGAAAAAAAAGTTAAAATTGGGATATCCATAAAAGAAATGGCTGAAATTAAAATCATCAGCGCACTCCTCTTACGTCGTAGTTGAGCAATGCAAAGAGGTACTTTGAAATTTGTGCTTTTGCAAACAGGAAATACATGCAACAAATATTGAATCATGGATAAGATCTGAATACTGTAGTTGAAAAGACGAAATTTAAGGAACACATTCCATATTTTAGGAACGGATTTTCTTAAAATCGCCATTACAGAGAAAAATCATAGTAGGGAGGGAACAGAAACAATGCCGTCATCTAAACTAAATTGTTACAGGGAAGATCAAGTAACGCTTACTTGATCATCACTAAATAAAGTGCAGAATAAAAACAATTTAAGTTTATTATTTTAAATATACTCACTCGTTCGAAGTGGATAGCATTTGCCACCATTTGACACGAATCAAGCGGTTTGCCAACGTCTTCTATGGGACTGCTTGTGTTGCTTTGACATTAGAAAAATTAAGTGGTCTTAAGAAGGCCATATCCCGGCAAGCAGAATATTAAATTACATTCTTTGCATTAATGTTACACAGGCATATATTTGTTCATTACCTAAGCATGTCCTTATAACTGATGGATTTGTTTTGGTATATCACTTTAATATTTTAAAATAGTTCATCCTGTGCATAATCCCCTTTGCCAACATGAAAGTAAGTCATTTACCAGTTTCCTATGACAATCACCAAAGACCTCTAAGGGTTTCAAGTGGAAAATGCAGGCCATGTAAATTATTCTACATGTGTATGTGTGACTTGAGAATATAAACTCATACTTTCACACTTGTGTGTACTGTATAACTTTGCATATATAGCTGTTTTGTAAATAGAACTATGGCAAGAATTTATATCTCAATGTGAGCATAAATGTACGTAAACTAGGAAAATATTTGATAAAAATGACTTTTGCTATGACTCGTACTAAAACCATTTGTCATATCGATTGCAGAGGTTCCAAGTTTCAGTTGTTAGTAACACAAGTAAAACTTCTACTGCTGCTGGTATTGCAGTTGAAAAAAAAAAATCGTTTTACTGCAGTATTTGTGAAAACGAAATAACTAAGTGGCAAATACGTTCTATGAACTGGTGAATAGGATAGAACGAATGGTTGGGGGTTACATTTAAGGTATATAACAGAAAAAATTGCGACTTTTTTTTGTGGGAAGCTAAGATCAATACTTCGTGTGATAAATGTCCCAATAACCTTTTTCGGGCAACAGACAATTTTGATGAAATAACACAGAATACCATAGGATTTATCAGAAATACTTGTATTAAACTAAAGGGATAGTATTGAGGTAGAATTAGTATCAATTTGTGTTTATTTTTCTAAATAATGAATTTTCATAGTAATGAATCGAAGTTGTGTCATGGTCGCTCTCAAATTTTATAGTCGCAATCAGGGCTAGCCGTGAATATTGTCCATATTTTTTTTTACACATTTTTCATGGACATTCAATTACCAGCGATGTAAAAGTTTTTAATAAACAACCATAAATCATAAATTAAAACCGCATAGAATATTGCTGTTCCTCTTTATTACATCGTATGGTATACAGCTAGATGGCTGGCAGTATGCCCACTCCTTCCGACTGCCAACCACATTGCTTTTGGACGCCTTAGAAAAGCTGTTTTACAACAGCTTATAAATCTATTCCGTCTTTTCCACTTTTTTTTTGTTTTCTGAAATTTAATATTTTATGTTTCGTCATTAAATCTAAAGATGTTCATTGCTCTTATCTCTTACCTATTTTTCAAGTCTTCTAGCAAAAAGTTTTATCGCTTGGTCATAAAGTCACTTCAGCACAAATAAAATTCAACTTAATATACTAGAGGTTTCTAACAGATTTTCAGCTATTTGCCATCAATGATTTTATAGCCTTTTGTCGTTTTCTCACTGGCTGCTGGTGCTTTTCCTGTTTGCTCTGGCTTAAACTTTGCTCAAAATATACGTTTAGATATAAATAAATTGTTCTCCCCTTGCCGCTACAATAGGGCGATAGCTTATTTTGAGCGTACACACTATGGCTGGATGATTTCCGGTCACCCACACATACCTACATATTTATATAAATACATAAGCTGATGGTTTACTAAGGACGAAATCTTTAAAGCTACTTTAAAAGTGTTCAATACAATTTCCAAGCAAAAAAAAAAAAAAAAAAAAAATTAAGAAAAAAAATGTAAGAAAGCGATTTATTCTTGAATTGCATTATCTTATTTTGGCATTCGCTTTCCTCACTTTTCGTTTTTTTTTTTTTTGACTGGTAACCTGACTATGTCTAGCGGCGTCTTAATGTCTGTTACCGATAGCAGGAGAATAACGATTTTCGTGGTTAATACATGTTGACAGTAACGCTTTCATTAAATGGTCTGAAAAAGTGTCATTTCATGCCAAAATAACAAAAACCGAGAATGTTAGTAAATGTAGAAAAAGGGTTATTTTAAATAAAGTCATTCGTGTCCTTATCTAACACGCCACCCGCAGGAAGTTTGAGCGGAACTAAGACGGAGTAAAATAGGATTGGAAAATTAAAATGACATATCAAATTTCATTCAATTAACCGCTCTATTTTTAAATAATCTCAAACTGCAGACGGTTGGTGTGAGTTGGAATTTATGAGCAACTGAATGTTGTTTTGTTTACAATAATTTATTACACATTGATGTTGGTGCAAGTTAGTTCAGAGGTATCATCGTTTTACTAATCGTCTTATACAAAATATGATTGGAAGATGCATCTCACAGCAGACGCTATTATAACATATGCAAGCAGGAATAATTTTGGTTATACAGGGTGTCAGTCAGGAAGGTATACTACTTTGTTTATAATTTTTGATTAAATGAAAGAGAATGCATCTTATGTTGATAAATGTTTTATTTAATGTTGGCAATTATGTATTGCAAGCATGATAAACGTCCGCCTTTGTTAGCTTTACAAATGTAAGCCCTTTTGAGCACATTTTTCATTACATTCTCACACATTTTATGCGGTATTTCATTAATTTCATCAAGAATATTTCGTTCGAGTTGCTCAAGCGTTTCTGGTTTGTTTGCATAAACCTTGCTTTTCAGATATCCCCACAAAAGAAGTCCGCAGCAGTCAAATCAGGCAACGTGGAGGCCAATCAACATTATCATTTCTTGAAATAATTTGTTGTGGAAAGAAGTCTAGCAGTAATTGCATTGTAATCCTGGTTGTATGCGATGTGGCACCGTCTTGTTGATACCACATATTAATCAAGCCCAAAGCATGCAGTTGTAGCGTTAAAAAGTTTTCAATCATATCACGATATCGCTCTCCATTGACAGTTACCGTTACGTCGTTTTCAGTTTCAAAGAAGTAAGGTCCAATGATTCCTCCTGACCAAAGTGCACATCAGATTGTCACTTTAAATGGATGTAGAGGTGACTGATGAATAATTTGAGGGGTTTCCATTGCCCACAACCGACTATTCCATTTATTCCACTCAAATAACAATGTGCGTCATTATGATTTTTTCATAAAAATCGGGGTTATCATGAGCAAGCTGTAACATCCTATTGGCATATGTACGGCGGTGTAAATGGTCTTGTGGAAGAAGCTCTTGTGTCAACTGAATCTTAAATGGAAACAAATGCAAATCCTTGTGCAAAATTGTGGCCAAATTTGTTCTTTGAAGACCAAGCTCCTGAGCACGGCGTCGAATTGAGGTTGATGGATTGTTTTGAACAGTTTCTGGAGCAGCAGTAATGTTTTCAGCCGATTTTGCAGTACGTTGTTATCCATGCTTGGCCCTATGAGCTACAGACCCTCTTTTTTCATTTTCTCAACATTTTCATCGGTTGTTGATGTGCTGGAGGGCGTTCAGAGCGAGCGTTATCATTCACATTTTTTTGACTTAGAGTACTCTCACCGTATGCCACTGTCAACAGTTCAAGGGCTTTTGAACACCTAATTCCATTTTTTTTTATGCAATTTCTTTGATCCATATTTTTTGATAGCAGAAAATCGCCGAACACGCAAAACACTTGTATTATTTATGCCTCTCACAAACAAACTAAACATGTTATGTGGATAAAACCGTCAAAATATCTTCGAGACGAGTGTACCAACATAAACAAATAATAATCGAAAGTTGAATGTACGTAGGCCGTGAAATTTGAAAATTCATCTTATTTTTTTAATACACCTCGTATATATGATCAAATATGATACAAAAGTCAAAAAGTCTTGATGCCTGAGAAAATAAAAATGTTTGGGATTTAGATGCTGATATCAATTATGATGTTTGGATGCACCAACAATGTTGTCTTAATCATTCACCAATCAGATACTTTTACCAAGTGGGCTAGTTTTAATATTGAACAGTTTTACCATTTTCAGCTAATTTTGAAGAGGATCGCCAATAACTTAGGCTTTTCATTCGGTTGAAGACTACAATGGTTGCGTAATTAGTAGTGCGGTTTGGGTATTAGCAACAAAAAGCACCAGTTTCCGAGTTACAATAGAAGCGCATACATGGTTTTCATAACTTTTCTATGCAATGCCATGTTCACTTTAATTTATTCAATAGAATCCGCAGCAAGTATCGACTTAAAACGTAGAACAAAGTAGTCCATCGGGTGGAATTATGGATCCGTCATAGCGGCAATGAACAAATATGAAAAATGCCATGTTTATTTCTCTACAATCGGCCAATATTGAATATAATGTAATAATTAAATTTAAGAATTAAATTTAATAATAATAATTTTATAATTTAATTTGAATATAATTCAATAAAAAAAACAGCGTCCAATTAATTCAATTTATTAGTTTGAGGCAAAAAGTTTCTTAAGTGGTAATCATTATCAAAATTCGAAGAGACATCTATTAGCAATGCGAGAAAGTTATTCCTAATTAGCACACGTTTTTTTTTAAATTCATATTAGACTACAACTTGCTTCTTATCCCAGCAAAAGTATAAGTGAAGGACCACCAGATGTTTTGCAATATTTCTGCGTAAAAATGATCTTTTCCCCGCTTAAATGCAGTTAAAATGCTTTAACTCATTCAGTTACATCATATCCAAACTTTTCTCAAAATCAAACAACTTATTGTTCACTGTGATTTTCAAACACAACCCAATTGACAGTTAAAGTGAAAGAAAAATTAAAATATATATCTATTTGATCAAAATAGTCTCCCAGATTAGTTCATAAACGTCGGTAGCCATTGTAATGGATAAAAATCACATATATATTGAACGTCCACATGTACTTTTTTAATATAATTTCACAAAAGTGTATCAAAATTTTTAATTTTTATATTAAAATAGAGAAATTGAGAGATTCCTGTTTAACATTGCACTAAAATCGACATTTAGTATATTCATTCCACAACTACGCCGACAGAGAGTTATTTACAATAAGAATCGGAAATTTCTCAATAATCTAATTTCCAGATGTTTCCTTATGAGTTTATTGAAAGCAGGAAGTTTACCATAGAAAACCACCAAATGGGTTTGATGTAAAACAGTGCATTTGAAACATAACTGATGGAATTCCCGCTGTAACTCTACTCCTAGTAATGAATAATAGTCGTCACAAAGACTAATAGAAATTCGTTGTTTTTCAAATGAGGAGGCATTTATATATAAATTATATAAGTTACAAAATAGTATAAGTTTCTTAATGGAGTAGCATTCATCAACCACCCTGTACCATTATATTATAGAAGATGTTCAAATAGAGATTCTCGAAATAAAAAATAGTTTACCTTAAATTTTTATATGACCTTCAAGTCATTCAGTGTCAAAATTTTTAGAGCACTATGTAATTGATAAGAAATGATGTCGACCATAATTCCACATGTAAAAACTAACAAGTGCACGATATCGGAAGGTCGAGGCAAATCACTCAATTCTTATCAAATTCTGTTCTAAATTAATATACTATAGGAGGAGCAAAATTATAACTTATTAGAGATTTCAGTTAACACATTATAGAGGAACCGTTGTTGTAAGCTGTACTGAATGTAGTGCGATTAATTGAACGATATATAGAGTATCACACATGGATTAAATCGGCTATTTGCATGGAATGTACCAGGCTACCGCTTTACTTAGTCGACTTTTTTCATTTCTATGTGAGGTATTAGAAGAGATATGACAATTTAGTCCATTTTGATTCTGAGACTCAGAGTTTATCAAAAGTTTGAAGAATGACAAATTTAGCTGAATTAAGCACTTGTGAATAAAAAATGCGAACATAAAAATATATAGATTAATTTATAGTGGCTGCAAAAAGTGATACATGTCACTGAATTAAGCGCAAGTTGTAAACCTGAAAATATGTGGCCGAAATACTTCAATTTGTGGAAGGAAACGGAATGGCGAGACGTGCTCATTTAAACAATTTTTCTGAAATTTATAATATTAGGCAAAGCAAAAAGAGGGTGTTTTAATTTTTAAAGGTGTTATATTTCATGGGAGGTACAAAAAAAGGCAGCTCGATATGGCTCATTGCCATTCCCGGTTATTAGGCTGGACTAGAAGTTTCATAAATATTTACATAAATATTTTGGTAGCGCTTTAAGCGCTTCTTTTTGCCTGCTACACGTTTTGACGATATATGAATATACCCTAACGAATTAGCTAAATATGAGAATTTATCAAATGCCTCTCGGGTGGGATGTAATGTAATATATTTTATCGTCTGTTTCAGTTGCTATGGACGATATGAGAGCAATAAAAAACACAAATCTTCCTGGAAAAGAGACACTTGATTAACTAGGGCAAAGTGTAAAAGTTTTGAAAGTTAAATTTCTGTGATAGCTTTCGGCCAAAGACTTTTTTTCAAATTTCTTTATTTGCAATCTGTTGTTTTAACAAAAAGCAAATTTTGTGAGGAGTATCAAGTAATAGCATGTTGTTGTGGCCCAACGTACACAACTATACCTATATGACAATAACATGTTTATAAATTTCATTTGAGATCATTACATTACATAATATTACATTACATTTCTTTACATTAAAATATTACAATCTAGTGCCTGTATGGTAAATCTAGAATATGGGATCTTTTTAGTCTACGCGTCTCATTACTATCATCTAGAACTGATATCGCTAATGGATTGCCATGGTAGCTAAGCCTATTTAGATATCTTTCGCTGAATTTAGAAACTTCTTCTCGAACCGTTGACATATTAAGATCCTCGTGAATTGATTTATTTGTCAAATATCAAGGAGCATTTGGAATTAATCGCAAAGTTGTCGATTGGTAGCGTTGAAGTATATCAATATTGGAATTATTCGATGTTCCCCACAATTGAATTCCATAAGTCCAAATCGGTTTAAGAACTACTTTATAAAGAATCAATTTATTATTTAAATTTAATTGGGATTTAGGTTCCAATAGCCAATTCATCCGTTTAGTTTTTATTGCCAAATGTACCCGTTTTGATTGTATGTGGAACTTCCAGCTGAGTCGCCTGTCCAAGTGCATACCTAAGTATTTAACGCTTGTGCTTTTAGGAATTTCTGCGCCATTTAAAAATACGGCAGGGTAATATTTTCTTCTCATTGTGAATGTTATGTGTGTTGATTTTTCGGATATAGATATCCTCCATTTTGTCAACCAATCCTCGATTTTATATAATTCATCTTGGACGTCGCGAGAAGCCTCAACTTCAGATGAATTCGATGCAATTAATGCTGTGTCATCCGCATAAGTTCTAATCGTTACATTTTTCGAAGTAGGCATGTCAGAAGTAAAAATAGAATAAAGCGTGGGTCCGAGAACGCTGCCTTGGGGAACTCCAGCTCGTAAAGGCCTAATGGTGGAATATTCCTGATTTATGTTGACGTAGTAACTCCTGCCTTCCAAATATGACTTCAATATTAAGTAAAATGGAGACGGGAGAAGATTTTTTAACTTATATAATAGGCCTGGTTGCCAAACTCTATCGAACGCTTGACTGACGTCACGGCCAGAGATATACCATATAAAATTATCCTTGTATCCTGTTTCCAGCAAGGTGGTTATGATTTTGCCCAAATACATTCCAAAACTAAAAGGACCTGCGTACGAGTTTTTAATTTAAAATTCTTAAATCTTTGAAGGCACACTACCTACCACATAATTGTTTATGTAAATAGGTGGAACAATTCCAGGTGCATTTATCTCTCCTTCCCCCGTTTGAGCCACCAAATTTGGTATTTTTTCCAAAGGACTATTAGTTACCCTCTTCTGTTTCATTCATTGAGTTCATTTCTTTGGGCTGCTAGTCAATTTTCTTTTATTCACGGCCACCGAATAGCAATTGCTGTATTTTAATGCCCCTGACCATGTTAACGGCGTCGTATAGTTCATACAACACATGGCTTATATGATGACGTAACTTCTCAATGAAGGCTACATATATTTTACGGAACATTATTTCTCGAATGCTTTCCGAAATGTTCCAACAAGAATTACTCGGATTTCTGCGCCATATAGCAAGACAGGTTAAATAGCTGTCAATGTCTTTAAGTAGACGGTTCTTGAGTAACCCAACCAAAAATAACTTCTCATAATTTTTAGATCTTTAAAAGGGGCTTCGAGGATAGATAAAACAGCTACCACATGAAATTTGTAATTCTTGAGGTCTATTCAGAGCCTTAAATTCGATACTTTGATATTTAAATATATATCTGTGGCTACAGGGAAAGACGAAATCGGGGTTGTTCGTTATTATTAATACCCTTGTTAGGCACATATTTGCGTTCAATTCGCAGTACAAATTTCGACGTAATTTACATGTAACAGCAATTTTTCAAAGTAGCTACTTTTGAAATATTCCATAATATATTTAAATATTAATTCAGGCGAGAATACATTTTTTACTGTTATTGTTTAAGCTCTTAAAGCGCATATTGTCGTCATAGAGCGACTTTAAAATCCTATAATATATACGAGTATTTCAGAAATTATAACAAATTTCTTAATAATATATTCAACAAATTAGATTAAACTTCGTCGTTTGTCAAGGAGCTGATAAAGATATAGGGTGATTTTTTTAAGATTTAAGTTTTTCAGGTTGGCAGCATTGGTTGGTAATGACGTCCAAACGTCATCTGTCAAAGTAAAAAGTGTACAGTATACTCTGCCATTTTATCATAGAAAGACTAACAAACGAGCAACGATTGCAAATAGTTGAAATTTATTATCAAAATTCGTGCTCTGTGATAAATGTGCATCGTTTGATAAGACCATTTTATGGTCTTTACTGAATCAACAACAATCAACAATTATGGTTTACTGAATCAACAATTACTTTGTTGGACATAAAACCATCGACTCGCATGTGTAGAGTGCGTACCGAAGAAAATATTGTTAATGACTACCGTGAAATGTCAATTCGTCGCCGTTCTCAGCGATTGGTCATGTGTTACTCAACCACAAGGAAAATTTTACACGTCAATTTGGGTTTGAAGGCCTATAAAATTCGACTCGCGCAAGAATTGAAGTCGAATAACCTACCACAACGTCTAATTTTTGGTGAATGGGCCTTACAAAAGCTCAATAAAAATCGGCTGTTTTGTCGAAAAATTGTGTTCATTTCTTGCTGAACGGATACGTACACAAGCAAAACTGTCGCATCTGTGGTGATGAACAACCACATGCCATACATGAATTACATCATATGCATCCCGAAAAAACGACAGTCTGGTGTGGTTTATGGGCTGGTGGCATCATCGGCCCATTTTTCTTCAAAAACGACCGTGGAAGAAACGTTACCGTCAACGGCGAACGGTATCGAATGCAATTTTTTTGCTTCAATTGACTGAGTTGAACTAGGTTGATATGTGGTTTCATCAGGATGGTGCAACATGTCATACCGCTCGTGGAACAATGGATATGTTGAGGAGTGAATTTGGTGAGCAGCTTATCTTTAGATTTGGCACTGTGAGTTGGCCCCAAGATTTTGCGATTTAACGCTTCTTGATTATTTCTTGTGGGGTTATGTCAAGTTGTTAGTTTATGTGGATATGCCGAATACTATTAAAGCCTTACAGGATAACATAACACGCGTTATTCGTGGAATACAGGCCGAAATGTTCGAAAGAGTGATGAAAAATTGGACCTTCCGAATGGACATTTTGAGATGGACCCGCGGACAACATTTACATGAAATTATCTTTAAAAATTAACTGGCAAATATCAATTTATCGATTCCAATAACAAATTTTAATATGTGATGCAAATTTGAGTGTTTTATTCGATTTTTAAAAAACTTTGATAAAAAAATCTCCCTTTAGTTTCTTCTTGCATAATATTTTATTACTTTATCAATCAGGCTATAGATTGTTAGTGTCTAAACTTGTTTAGGAAAATTTGTATCTATTTGAAATAGAGACGTTGCAAATTAATAGCTGTGATCTGGAATTCACTTTGGATTATATAACACAAAGTTGAGACTGCAAATGGGCGTACTTCGCACCCTTAATGCGCCATCGTTTTTCAAATTTCCGTTGCCACTTCTTTATTAGTTAGTTGGCATATACAAAAATATTTTTTCATATCTGCCTCATTATTACATTAAACATGAAAGTGTGAACAAACTTTAATTGAACTGAACACATCAAGAGCCTATATATAATTCATATATATATTTTTGAAGACTTATTTAGCAAGTTTTCATTCAAACATTCAAATCTTGAATAAACTATTACAAATATGGCCCTAACTTTATATTATATATCAATCATTATATTTATATTTCAATCATTTTTCCAGAATTTGGCAACAATTTCGATGAATATATACTCTGAAATTGAATAATTATATTTGGACTGAAATGGAAATAAATATGTAGTGTAAGATTTTCCATTGCATCATATGACAAAGCGTTACAGTATCATGCCTTTAAAATGTAAATTTTATTCGACAGCTGTTGTCTTCAAGCTAAAGGGTATAAAATATATCGACATTGCTGAACGCACTGATCACTTCATTATCCGATTACCTTGCTGCCTCTCCTACAGCCCGCAAGACTGTTTTGGTACCCAACTATTTACTTTGCGTAGCCAGGAAATTCAATTAAGGGATGGTTTGATTAGGTCACCCCTGTCCTATGGCCCAACTGTTTGTCAGACCATTTTCATTTCATTTCACTTGACCTTTTCTCAGCCTTTAATTTCCAAAATGACAAATGAGCAATTTGAAATTATAATTATTTGAAGAATGACCCAAAAAGCGATTCAAAAATTATCGCAAGTTCTGTGCCGTCATGTCCACAAATGTACATTTGTGGTTGGGTATACATTATGTGTACGTTTGCAATGCCATTGTGTCCGTGCCGTCTTGTTTCCCTTTAAACTAATAAAAGAATTAAATTAAATTTCCTTTAGATTTTTTCTAGCATTCTCTTATTATTATTTGCAAACTTTTCGAGGTGCTTACATTTCATTTCGTCCCTTTGAATTTTTTTTGTTTTGACATTGTGTCGAAGCCAGATTTTTTTTTACTTCGACGATATTATGGAAAATTGTGTCATAATGACAATATTGCTGGAATTCTCTTTCAAAAGAATTTATGCAAATGTTTAAGGTTCCAAACAGAGTAATGAAATTTTATTTTATTCATAACATTCTTTTTTTCATTTTTATTTTCATCTTCGATGCTGAGACTGCGAACACCACGCATACAACAAAAAATACGAAACGAAATAATAATAACAGTCACGACTTGAAGACAAAACCGAAATGAATGAAAACTTTAATAAGAATGTACTTGTATAAAGAAAACATTGGAGAAAGGAAATGAACAAAAAGTAAATAGGAATGAAGGACAACTGGCGTGAAGGACAAGTTAACGGATGAAGTTAACCCATTCTGTCACGCCAAAATAGTTTGGGGCTCCAAAAAGTAAGTCCGTAACAGCAATATATGCAGTGAAACAATTGTGCTGTGTAGCGATCCAAGTTTAGGGCGGTTGAGATTTAACAAACTCACCATTTAATGCGGTGCATGTAAGAATTCAAAATAAATTAGATTTCCTTTAAGAGCGAGAGGTTTTTAATTCAAGAATGAAGTTTCATTAAAACAGGGAATTTTATAAAAATGTAAGAAAAGTACTAAAGTGTTTTAGACTATTAACAATTTGAGGGGGAGTTCCTGGCATTCAAATGATTTACAAGCTTTTATTTGTAATCATATTGAACAACAACATTAAAACATTAATAGCTAAAGTGTATCTCGCATCAACAGAGTAACGTTCAAAATGGGGATTAAGATAAACAAATTTGAAGCCCACAAGTGTGAAAATACTTCCTTTTCGCAGCGACCCTAAATTACAGTTTTCAACCACTTCGTTCTTCAAACGATACTGCTGTTCTCAAAAATTAGCAAATACAGCGATTTTTGTGCACAAAAAAATCCGTTATCTTCTTTATTTTATTACATATTTTTGCATAAATCTAGATTCTGGAAAACTTAACTACCGAAAATTCATTTATATTTAATCGTCAAGATTCCTTAGCATAGGACAAACTAAAAAAATACATATTTCAAAGATAAAGATTTCCGAGATTTTGAAAATTAAAGTGAATTAAAAAATACAAGTAGATAGTGCACTTCTAGAAAAAGATTGTCTACTTATCTATCAAGCAGGATCATTATGAGTACTCAAAATTTAGAATTTTGATATGCCATTTTGCAATATGCAGCCAGTTGTAAAGGGCGTTGTAAAGAAACGCTATAAGTAGAAGCGTACAGAGATAGGTGATACCTGATTCTATCATCTATCATTAAGCAAAAACATCAATTATGGTAAGGGCAATGGTGAAAATATACTCACACATACGCTGGAATTATGTAGAAAATTCTTCTATAAGATGCCAGCATAGGTGAAGCAATTAAGCCAATTAGAGATGATAGAGATGCCGCAAAGATATTTTAAAATCCCCTAAACGGTTGCAATCTAATTATGTACCGCGTAAAAAAAGCGATACCAGTCTTTTACTCATCGCTTATGATGTTTTATCGAATGTACGTACATATGCCTAGCCTACCTGAACTAGATCCTACACCGATTGGACTTTAATCTGGCGACTATAGCCTTTACAAATCTATGCCTGATCTAAGATTCTCACTACCACCTTTTCGTCGGTTGTAAAGCGGCCTCCAATTTATCGATACGGTAATAATTATATAAAACTAATAAGTCTTTGTAAGGGTAACACTAACGACGCAACGACATTGTAAACATACTTTTGGAGGTGAATATGAGGAAAACTGTCATTGACAACAAAATCCATATGACGTTACTTGCATACAATGGGTATTACAGAAATCGACATGATGTTATTGCAGCCTTCTCAGTCATTGAGAAGGTGTCAGTAAAATCGGAGAACAAAACGGAATTATTTGTTCCGACGAGCAGAGTTAAGAAATAAAACTTTGGGATGGTGAATGAACCTTTGCTTTGCCATCAAGAAAACTAACGATGTCCAGCTGGCTTAGCAAGTGATTTAATGCCAAAATCCTCTCTTGATGAAAGATCAAAAAATCCAACTGCAACAACCACTAGCCCTACCTGTCCTGCTGTACATCACAGAATTTGGGGTTTTGGATCAAGCGGACAAATCAGTGTTGGAAATCTCCGAGCGGAAAACACTCCGAAGAGTACTTGGATCCACAATGGTTAGTAGAATGTATTGGTGACAAGCGTATCAAAATATAATGATTGCTTTGGGGAGGGACAAAAATTCTCTAGCAGGGAAGGGTTTCCACAATGAATTCGATGGAAGATGCATAAAGTGGCGACCAAATCTTTGTTGGAAAAATCAACCTTTGGAAATATTGTCAAAACTTTGTGTGATGAATTGGGAAAAGGGCGTAGGAACCGAAGTGTTTTAAATTTGTTCCTACATTAGAGACATAATATTACATTTAACAATTTCTACTATATCCTTCATTTAAATAAGCATAACAAGAGAATCGAAAGAATTAAAGATACAATGTTCGAATCATATGTTTTTAAGTTCAGCGAATATTTAGTTGATTTTCTGTCATATTCTGAAAAATTGAGTACAATTGAGCTTTAATATTTTACACCGCATTTTGATATTTTATTCAAACGAAAGCTTTTTGATTCTTCTCCCAACTATCAACCAAAATTATTTGGCATTCCTAGGGGTTAACAAGTATCTCGCAACAGATGTAGAAAAATCATTGGAGCGTTATTTTTTCATATTTACTTCATAGTTAATGGCCAAATGCTCGCATAACAATAAGAACAAAAAAAAAGTGATAAAAAGATGAAAATTAAAACCATTAGCTATGAACTTCAATTGAACTTTTCTATTTATCAATGTTTAAGCCGATGGATTAAAAAAAACGGAAATTATTAAAACCCCCGATAGTGAATGAAAGGATGGAAATGAATACTGAATCAAGGCAAGAATTGAAATCCAAATGCATTGTCATAAATAAGTATTTTTTTACAGCCCTTCTTATATTTTTCTCTGTACAATTATAGCCACTATTTATTTCTTTACGAATAACATCAAAGTCTACCCTGCACAATATGATGCAATTTTTAACAATTCTGCGGAAAAATTGCTAGCAAATGCATTTCCCTAAAAGCTTTTTATACATTCGCATTTAAATGTACTTTATTTTCGATAGAAACAATAGCTTACCATATCCTGGCAGGAAATATATTTGACAATCACAAACAATGTACTCTTGCTCAAAATGAATTTCTTCAAAGTGCACTCGCAGTTATACCTTGGTGTTGTCTTCTTCAAATCAATATTTTCTTAGATTTCCATGCGCTTTTTCCATTTATTTTTTGCACCTCAAAAAAAAACAAAAAAAAAAAAAGAAAGAAAAAGGATAACATTTGTAAAGTGTGTGGAAAAGGAACTACCAAAGGAAATTGCTTTCAATGTTTGTCCTCTCACCACCGTTATATTTCTTTAAGAGTTTTGCCTTCGCTTTGCTTAGAAGCTACACAACATATTTGCAAACTGACACATCGGAGAAAGCAACAAGATAGGGAAACAACAACAAAAAAACAAAATAGTAAAAAGCAAATAAAAGAACATCAGGAACAACAAACAAACAAGGGAGAGCAGAATAGGCCGCCTATTTCTATTAGATAGGAAAACAATAAAATAAAGTGATGAACAGAAAAAATATAACGACATCAGGAAAACACAAGAATAAACTCAATAAAAACAGCAAACATTTGCTTCAAAAGCAAAGGATAAGAAAACACATTTAACGAAACAGAACAAGGAAATTAAATAAAACAGAGAACAGCAAACAGGGAACGAAATAAACAGTTAAAGTATCTGTAGGAGTTCGAATGTCCTTTGAAAGATAAACATATATAAGTGATTGTATTGATGATATTGGCAATTTAAAGAAAATATTTAATACTTCTAGAATGAGGCTGTGTATTACGGTTGCATTGGAGTCACCCTGTGCTAAACAAAATAGTAGTTTAGTAAAGTTTCGTTAAAGCATAACATCTGTCTCAACCAATAGCCGTGAAATTGAAAAATATTTGATACTTTTTAACTAATTGAAAGTTGTGTAACTTGGCTATTCATTTTGCCACTTGCGTAATTGTTGGTAGTTAAGATCTCGATGCCATTAAACATGACTGGGCAACAATTAAATTTTACAGAGTTTGCGATTCAGCTTTTAATGTATTTCGGACTTGTAATACATTAATTAACATGTTTCCCTGGAAAACGTTTTAAAGATTTTTTCCAACTTTGTTGTTGTTTCTTTCTTTAGAGATTCATATCAAATGCTGAACTCAAAGCAGCTGATTCTGACACAATGTTAAGAAAGTAACAAGCAACCAACCAAATCACAGATTTGCAATCATGTAAGTACAGCAAACCGAAAATTCATCAAACTGGCTCAAAGCGGGGCAGGCACCGCTATTTTGAGCTGGCCGGCTAAGTGTCGACTCATCATCTGATAATTGGACCTGTCTCATATATGGATTCTTCCCATACATAATACATCTTCCAGTACATAATATCCCATACATAACATTTTCTGGCCTAAATTACTACTTTTCAATAACTAATCCGGTATCTATTAATAAATGCGATATTTGGTTTTTAATTGATGAACAACTGATAAAAAAGTTAAATGAATTCCAAAGCAAAACCATTTTTTCAGAAATATAATTTAATCTTCGTTTGAGACTAATCACAATTGCGACATTTGTGAGCCGACATATCGCCTCATTACCAGATAAATGAGCGCCTCAGAAACGCTCTTTTATCGTACTTATATATCGAGCAGGAGTGATTTCCTTTTGAAAATGGGCACTTTTTTAATAGTTTTCAATAACAGCGCTCACAATTAGTTCCGTCTCTTAAAACAACTTGAGTTGGAACGATTCTTTCCATTATAAGTGCACAATTACCAAGTATGACTTTCAATTAACGAGCCTTATTTTTCGTTAATAGACCGCTTTTGTGAAGATTCGAACTTATCCTTCCTATGTATATATGTGCCAGTAATTAAGGCAGTACGAGGGCTATCCCAAATCTAGCCGACTTGACGTATAGATAACGACACTTTTTGTGAAAAGTGACAACAATAAAAAACATATGTTTTTAGTTTCAAGGCACCACAGTGTTTAATATTTTTATTTGAGCCATCAAAAGTAAACAATCTCAGTGAATTTGTAAACATGAAAAAAATTGCTCACCGTTATGTAATTTAATATTTCCATTTAAAAGGTCTCAGTCCAACCAATATTAAAGCCGAGCTATATTCTACTTTTCGTTTACGACTGTAGAGTATTGGGTAGCAGAGTTTAAACGAAGCCGTACGAGTTACCAAAATGAACATAGCAGTGGTCGACCAATTAAGGTGTCCACGGTGGACACGGTTGAGAAAATCTACAAAATTGCATTGGATGATCAGCGGCTGAAGGAGCGTGAGCTAGCTGAAATGATAGGCATATCAGAAAGTGTTATATACCGTATATAGACCGAAGATTTGAAGATGAGAGAGCTGTGCGTGCTTGCTTTCAAAAGAGTAAAAACGGTGTCGTGAAGATGTCTCAGTAGAGTGTTTGGCAATGTTTCACCGCAATAAAACCGAATTTTTTGTATTGATTTATAATTATGGATAGAGTAGCTCCCCTCTTTCACACTTGAGACAAAGGAACAGTCAAAGCAGTGGACTAGAATGGGAGAATCGTGCCCAAAGAAGGCCAAGATGGTTTCATCTGCAAGCAAGGTTATGGCGACTATTTTTTGGAATGCGCATGGGATTATATTTATTGAATATCTTCAGAAAGGGAAAATCATCAACGGCAAATATTATGATAATTTATTGCAGCATTTTGATGATGAAATTATGGAAAAAAGGCCGCATTTGGTGAAAAAGAAAGTCTTGTTTCACCAAGACAATGCTTCAGTTAAACATCCACTACTGCGATGGTTAGTGGATTAAAATTCAAATTACTTCACCACGCACTTTATTCACCAGATTGAGCTCCCGCTGATTATTTTCTATTTTTAAACTTGAAAAAATGGCTCGTTGGTAAAAAAGTTGAAGAAGTGGAGTCTGCGGTTGATGGCTACTTTAATGAGTTCGACAGTTCTTACGCTCAACAGGGTATAAAAACTATTAAATATCGATGGAAAAAAAATTGTCGAGCTAAAAGGAGATTATGTTGAAAAATGAAGAAAATTTTTCCCAACTTTTTTGTGTCTTCTTTGTAAGGTCGGCTACATTTGGGACCGCCCTCACAAGTAGTCCAGCCGCCATTTAATTCATTTTGAGATATTCAGAGATTTGCGTTTTAAAGCATTTTACATAATCTTTTCACTAAGTAAGAATTAGTTTTTATGAAAATTAGGAAATCGAACTTTTTCGAAAAAAAAACATTTTTTTTTGCTTTGGAAGTTTGGCTGTAAAACAGACTACTTTCATAACGAACGAAACTGTGAGGGTGTTAAATTTAGCTACATTTAAAAATAGTCTAATTTCGTATTACTGATTAGCAAAGAAGTTTCTTAAGGATATTTTCGTAATAAATAACGTTCGTTATATACAATATAAAAATGTTGAATTCTTGCATATTTGTAGCATTTCGTAGTAGATCTATAATTAATTTTTTGAAATCGTTATTATGGTAGAATGCCTGATAATATTCGTAGCATTAAAGCTATATTGTAAAAAAGGTAAAGTCTTTTTTTGGAAGAAACCCATCCACTGAGTATTCATTTGCTTTCCTTCTGCTTATTACGTTTTCAAATTTCTTTGTTTTCTGTCTCACTTTCTTCACTTTTGCCCTAATGAGTGTCACTTGGACCACTTGGGTTAAATTTATTCAATGTATCTAATCTAATAACCTCTGCGGTTGCTAAAAAATTTCTAGGGGGCTTAGCCCTTCCTAGCACCACCCTTCCTACGCCTATGAGATAGTGGGTCCTAGCTATAAAGTTGATCTAACCTTTTACACACAGAGTATTGAACATTCTATCAATGACGTTGTAATCAGTTTTTCTCAATAATAGTGATTAGGACTAATTTTTAACCACTTGTTGCAAATTAACGGCGATCATCACGATGTTCTCAGTGAAAATAGATAAGGATCTTACAAAACCACGTGATATCAAAAGAGGCCGACGATACAAAATCACGAGATCTCTTTAATATCATAATGTAATTAGTAGTGAGGGTAACTGCAATAAATGCAAATAGTGGCATATTTAATGAAAACGGGCGTACATCAATGGTCAGTAATAAGCGGAAGAGTTCGGCGAAAGTGGAAGATGGCGGTGTGCGAGGCATGATCTCATCTACTATACAATGAACAAACTGTCCTCCTGCCTGGTATATTGCTTGAATATCAGCAATTACAACCTTGATAAAATATATACATTTATTTTCTATGGAAAAGGTTATATTATATATACTTCGGACTAACCATGTGCTCTAGGAAAATGATCATCTCTAGGTTTGTGCTGAAATTACTTGTCTTGCTGTACGTTGTAGATACTTTGATATTTCTGCGGAGAATGGGAACAGTACTGGAAAGCGTATCCGTAAAGTAACGTATATGGATAATCCCTCACCACTGGCGAAGAGTCTCGTCTATGAGTAGATTATGAGAGGAGGTGAGTTTGATTTATTTAAGTGCAAAGATTTTGTTAGTTGTATTATGTAAGTCGAAAAAACAAAACTTCTTGAGCGCGAATAATTTTAGTTAACGCCGCAAAAGGGGAAGGTGCAGTGCACCGTCGAGACGACCAAGTTGTAGTATGTAAGTGTAATTTCTCTAAGTGTAGATTCTAGAAAGATCATCATAGCCGCTCCCAGAACATTCAAGTATGATGTATGTAATCTTTATCCCTCTTTGTCTGTGGGTAGGACTTTTCTAGAATTACGTTTATGACAGTAAGTTATGTTTGTTCCTCTCACTCCCATTATATAGTCTATTGTTATCTCCTATTCACTTGTTATGTAAATAAGAACATTCTAGAATTAAGTCTATGGCAAACAACACTATTCTGTAAATATGTTTGTCTTTGTTGCACCCATTATGTAAATATGTGTTCTCTCTGAAGTATTGTAACATTTTCTAGAATAAGTAATTTTAGTATAAATAGAGCAATTTTGTACGTTTGAAGGGGATTAATCAAGTTGACGTTGATGTGGAAAAACGATCCACGATACCAAAAAGTTGTTGAATTTGAACTCCTGGTTTGATTTGTTAGAGAAGAAATGCTTAAGGCCGAAATATTCGGATGCGTCTTTTTTTTTGAATATATTTTGCTTCCAGCAATCCGCAACACAAAATCTAAATTATTTGTGTACCAATTATCTCTGTCAAACTAGATAATTTGTACAAAAATACCGCCAATACCATCGACCACGCTTTGGAATTTAATGTTCGAAATTTGTTTTCGAACTATAATATTTTAGATTTTTCTTAAAATTTGCGCAAGTATGGGTAAACATTTTGAGAGTATTATAGGGAAATGTTATGGTTGCATTTCCTCGATTTTAGGAGTTAAAACATTTTTAGTGTAGCAATACCAAATGTTAGTAAGTATACAACTATAGATTAAATTAGGACGCGGTCTACTTCTATCACATAATTTCATCATATAGCTTTTATTTATGACAATTTGCTGCGGTGCTTATCCTTGTAGTGCAATATACTCGTACATTCGTTACTGTGTTCATATGCCCACCCTTCTACATGCATCCTGCTAACTCGCCAATAAATTCCCCATCAAATAGATGCTATTTGTTTGTATTAGCACAGGCAATAGCAACAATATGATATTTCCTGTTGTCACGTAAAGGTAACGATAAAAACGTAATTTATTTTCATGCAGCAGCTGTTTTTTGGAATGCCCTGACCATTGACAAAGAAAATAAAATGTTAGTTTTCTTAAGATGAACCTTGCTCTCGACATTTGATACATCCAACGAAAATCGCTGATAAACTTAAGAAAAACTAAAAAAAAAAGTAACTACAAAAATTCTTCTTGTTATGGATTTCGCTTTAACGTCGACCTTGTTTGTGGCTTCAAAACTTCTTTATTGCGACTACGTTGTATTAAAAAGATGAACTTTTTGCTCCGTTTTTTGTTTTCGTTGTACGCCAATTTTCTCAGGTTAAGCTGTTTTGTCGAAATTTATTTTCTCACTAGTTAAAATACATTTTTCACACTAAACAGCATGTTAAGGCATCGTCGCATTTTCTTATCATAATAAATTACCTGTCAAATATTGATAAATTATCGATTGGCATAAAGAAGCTAAATATTTTTACTTAATAAAATAACAATAAAGACAATAATGGCTCTTTTCTGTTATGCTTAGTCTGCGGATACGAGAATCGTTAGTCATTATAATGACCGACGTTACCTACTCAACATGGTAGAAATCTTAACGGTTAATATATATATATATACATATAGATTACATATATATTTTATATGTGTACATACATGTATATATGATATATAATATGTTGGTAAGAGCGACAGAGCATATCCCAATTGTATATAAAACCATGTCAATCAACATGGTAAATTATGGTGATTTATTTCGATGTATTCATCTATCAATGTGATGGTCCAGACAAGAAATAAAGAAAATGATATGAACGAAATTAAGTTAGCGTTTTATTGCTATTAAATGATCAAGGTGTAAAATTTGATAACTGATTCGCTTCGAAACAGTTATCAAAGCTTTCATTACCATTTTGTTGAAAGAGACAAATGATTGACTGAACTCGTTTGATTATTATACTACCAATGTAATCTAAACACTGGATAAGATGGTGCTCAAAAATATCCTTCAATTAAGCACATTGTAACTCCGTATACAGAGATCCCTTCATTAATCACTGTTGTCAAATTTTGGGAAATCTGTATCACCTTGGGAACGTTTGACAGCCGTTGAAAGTGGATGCGTTTTGGAGGAAATGTAAAAACATATTTCCGGTGTTTCTTAAACAATATCTGAACAAAATTCTGTCAGAATTGCCATTACAACTTTAAAATTAATGTACGATACACTGAAAACCGTAGCGACCAAACGAGCAAAAATGAGTGAAATCATCCTAGACGCATATTCAATTTTCCATTTCAAAGCTGTTACCAAATCTTTCATGGTTTCGCTGTTTCAACAAACATTAGTGTAAAATGGGTCTAATTAGACTGCTACACATAATACTCAATATGTAAAAAGGGAAAGAAATCGATTTTAGTTTAGGCTAGTATGCATTCAAATGTTTTTTTTTTTTTCAATTTCGGGACGCTGCGCTACTTTAGTTGTGCCTGACAGGCATGAAAAATAGAAAGTTGAAAAATTATATCTTCATTATATATATATATATATATATATATATACAGGGTGGGCTATAAGGGTGTTGGCGGTTTAAATATTCAATTAAAAAAAAACTACGAAACATAAAAAAAATATATTTGTATTTTTAAAAAATAGAAGCATGGGAATTTTTAAGACTTAAAAATAATGTTGTCCAAATGGCTTCCCTCGGCTGCTTGACACTCTTGGAACCGAAGTCGCAAATTTTGGAAAACTCGTTGAAAAGTTGTTCTCGGTATTTTGTTATTTTCCTGAATAATGTTCCTCTTCAACTGCTCTAAATTGGTCGGATTATGCTTGTAGACTACCGATTTGAGGTAGCCCCATAGAAAATAATCGCATGGAGCGAGCTCGAGGCTACGTGGGGGCTATTCAATATCCCCCCTTTTCGAAATGAGTTTTCCAGGAAAAACATTTTTCAGCAGCTCTATGGATACCCTAGCCGTATGACATGTGGTCCCATCCTGTTGAAACCACATCCACGAGGTATTGCCTTGAAGTTCTTGCAAAGCTGGCACCAAAAAGTCTGCTGGCATGTTGCAATAATTGTTCGCTCTAACCGTCATCGCATGCCCTCTTTCGTCCTCAAAAAAGTATGGTCCTATAATACTGGTTGACGTTATCCCAGCCCACACGACAAGCTTAGGGCTGTGAAGTGGACGTTCACGCAAGCGTCGGGGATTAGTCTCGGACCAGAACCGAAAATTTTGCTTGTTTACATGGCCATTAAGGTGAAAATTGGCCTCATCACTAAAAATCACGTTGTTGAAATTGTTGAACTGCTCTAGCATCAAATTGACAAAGTTAAGACGGTTATTGGCATCATCGGGTTTTAATTCTTGGACTATCTGAGTCTTATAAGCCTTCAAATGCAAATCATGTTTCAAAATTCATCGTAAAGTTGTTCCTTTGACATCCAAAGACTGACTTCTCTTACGTGTTGACTGTTGCGGATTTCGCTGAACTGAAACACGAACATGCTCGACAATGTCGGCTGATCTTGCAGAAACTGGGCGACCACGAACCGTAATTGGTACTGTTGAGCCGGTTGTTTCGAACATTCTGATCCATTTTCGTATCACATTGGCGCTTGGAGCTTCACTTAAATCGTGTAAACCGTGTTCATGCCGATACAAACGTCGTGCAGTAATCACTGATTTATTGTTTTCGTAATACGCTCGGACACAAAATGCACGCTGCACTTCCGTGTACGGCTCCATGGCGACTAAATTTCCAGGAAGCGGCGCAGCGAACAACATATCCCCCCGGCACCCCGCGCCGCGCGTTACCGAGAAATTGAAGAATTAAATCGCCAACACTCATATGGCCCACCCTGTACAATGTCTTTGGAATGACCGCCTTTAGATCGGTTGCAGCAGTGGATCCTTCCGAGGTTCCTCCAGTATCATTTTCATATTTAATTTAGTTTTTTCTTTAGTCATTTTCCCTTTTCAGTCGCTATTACCGGATGCAGTGCCATGTGTAAAGTATTTTACACAACGCACTCTACAGCTAACAAAGAAAGCGAGAACAATAGTTTGCGCAGCACAATGTAGGTGAAGTTTGGTGTTGCTAAATAGCGAAATCTAAAAGTTCATGTCACTTCTGAAGAACTTAAGTTTTGTCTGCAAGCAACATATTTATTTCTGTCCAAAAAAGTTGGCTTTGTCAATTTTAAAATAAAATTGAAGCAATAAATGATAATAATCCAAAAGAAGGCATAAATTTTAGTAAGTGCGAAATTCCTAATTTGGTATGTGTCATTTAAACAGAAATTTTATGTTAATGTACCCTGATATTCATTTACAAATGCCAGGGCAAGCCTTCTTGCTGTATGGTTGTGACTTCAATCATGATATTCAACAATTTCGTAGTTCAAATCTTTATTTATCCCAGCAAATAATTATTAACAGTTTAAATGCAGTTACGGGTTTGCCTACATTCAATATAAATAAAAACTGCTGTAGATTGCAAACAAAAAAAAAAAAACGTTAAAGTAATGAAGTTACAGTAAGATTTTTGTTCAGTGCCAGCTTTGTAAAGGACCTTCTCATAAAAAAAATTAACAAGATTTCATTATCATCCATTTAAGTCATCTCACCTGGGAGTTTCGCCTAACACTGCAATTCTTACCGCATTTAAATGTGCTATTAAATCAGCCATTGAATAAGTTATCTGCCTTGCTCAACAGCTTCCAATTGAGCTAGAAAATAAGTCATAACCATTTAGTTTAATTTCTGTTAAATATGTTTATTACAATGTGTCTGTCGCTTAACAAATTTTGGCTAACTTTTGTGCTTCTCAGTGGAACGATTACTGCCCATCTGCTATCCTGACAGATACTCATAATTTTATGCTTCTAATGTTGACCGTTCTCTATAGTAGATGTTGACATTTTAAGGTTTTGTGCCATAAAATTACGAATTTCCAAATATCCTCCTTGCTATAGCATGCATAAAACTCGATTCAGTCTAAGCCTTTTCTGATACGCGAGCGTACAATCTTTTCCTATGTTTTTATAAAGGTTGTCCCAACAAGAACGCAAGGTTTAAATGACTAATGCAGCAAGTGAATTGTTTCTCTGGCTGTGTGACATGCGGCGCCGTCTTGTTGAAACCACAAGCCCTCCACATTCATTTCTTCAATTCTAGACACGAAAAATCTGGTTATCATTTCACGATACCGAACACCATTGACTGTTTGCGCTTGACATGCCTCATTTTCATAAAAAAAGGTCCAATGATTCCTCCAGCCCAAAATCCACATCACACAGTGACACGTTGTGGATGCATTTGCTTCTCGTGAATCACTCGAGGATTTTCCTTACCCCAAATGCGACAATTCTGCCTATTGACGAAGCCATCAAGATGGAAATGGGCCTCGTCACTGAAGATGATTTTATCGGCAAAATCAACATTTTCATGTTGTCTCTCCAATATCCAATTAACGAACTCCTTCGCTGTCCATGGTTAGCTGGCTTGAGTCAATCGAACTTTGTATTCATGAAGATGCAAATCTTTCGTCAAAATTCGCCACATAGTTGATTTGGAGACACCAATTTGCTGAACTCGGTGTCGAATTGAGGTGGATGGAGTTTGAGTGACATCATCACGTACAGCTGCAACATTTTCGAACGAACATAACTGCATGCTGTTTCTCCAAACTATTCGTTTGTTTTGGTTGGCCGTACCATTTTGATCCATTTCATTTTTTGATTTATCTAAAATTGACTATTTCGCCTACAATGGTACCATTTTCGTCACCTCCTAAAAGTGCGAATACCACATAATTCCATTCTTATTACGCGCTTAATTATTAAGGAGAATGTTTACACCAATTTTTGCAATTCTAGTTACAGCCGTCTGGTTTGGGCAATTTTCTCAGCTTTTTGTTGGATTTTTACCTTTAATTTCCAAATTTTATTCCATCGCGTTCCTTTCATGAAAGAGGAATTCGCAGTTTTTGTTGTTCTAGCATTAGTCGTTTTATCCGGCAGGTGATCAATCGGATAGTCAGATAGAAATGTAGGAAACTTCCACCTGTAGTTAGGATATTCTGTATGCAAATGGTATTCGAAAATTTTCTTGGCATTTGACTCCACCTATGTTTTAACCAAAGCAGTGAAACTAATATAGAATATAGTCTTCAGGCATAACATTACACCCACTTAAATTTTTATTATGGAGTAGCTTGGAACGTTGTTGGCATCATAGGTTTTGCCTTTTTTTAAAGTAGGGCAAGAGCTCGAGCCACATTATACAAGGATTAAGACAGATATATGATTTACCGATTTGTGTTGGTTATAATAGGATGAGTATACATGAAGTATTGCAGCGATATCATATATTTATTTAAATCAAAATTACACTTTAATATTACGATCATGTAATCTAGCACACTTCAAATACTTTACGTTTGTTCGAATGTTAGGTGCTTTGAAGGACAACTTTTGTTGAAATGTAGACCTCAAATGATCAACGAGTAATTACAATTCAATTAAAAAATGTGTTTCTTAATTGCCAGAAACCCAAAATCATGATTGATTGTTTCAATTGTGAAGAATTATCTTGTAAGTGGAATAATTTCATAGACTGTATGCATTGCTGTGAATTTTTATCAACTTTTACTTTACGTATAATCTTAAAAATAACCATGTGGGTGGGCGTAATGTACTCAAAATTTGTTTCATAAAATGATAAATTTTTATAAACATTATTTCCGAACGCTGTTGATTTGTTCAATGATTTATTACTTGCAATATTAATGGTATTGTATGCAATTTAATATTTATACATATTTAGTTCATGTCATGTTATAAATTTTTGATAAGTCAAAAGCTGTCATATCGTTATAACATGCAAATTTTAGTTTTTTTTAGTAAAAATGACGCAAAGAGGTGACAAACAAAAACGTTAAGTTAGTGAAGCGATAGGGTTTCCCCTGTCAATGTATCAAAAGGTTCAGTAGCTCTGGATGCTCCAATCCGGTTGCTTTTTTTGTAGAGGACGAACATCATGAAATTCACTTAAAATTTTTAATTGGCGATAGAACAAAATAGTCGATACCGGATTACTCCAACACAAAGACAAACATCGCAAAAGTCTTGGCTAAAATTGTCTTAAATTTATTCAAAAAATAATTTCAGAGTTCTTGACCATTATATGTAAGTTATAAGTTTTAAATTTTTATGAACGAAATAGAACAAAACCGCAATCATAACTCCTTCTTGTGAGAAATTTACAGAAACTGGCACTAAACAACGTATATGACTGAAGTGTAATGAAAGGTTTTTACTTTACTATACACGTTCGATACAGAAGACGCTAAGAGCATAATAGGGTATAACGCATATTCTTCTTCCTCGTCCTTCACTTGGTCTAAAGTTTAGGAAGTTGGACTGGAATCATAAATCTAAGCCTTAACCTACAGTCTTCACAGAAAAGACAAACATGAAATATGGAAATAACGTCAGCGAATTACATTGAACGCATGACACTTTCGTTACTCAAAGGATGATTGAAAATTAGCTCCTTAATTTGGTGATTTAATGTGCGCAAATATACATCGATCGTCGCTGAAAATCAGCGATTTCTTTGAGATTTTGTGTAATTAATGTTCCTTATTAAGGACGCCTATTTATATGTTTATATAATATTAAAATTTAAAATGCACATTATATAAATAAGGGTTTAAGCAATATTTGTCCTTTATGTAATAGTGCTTATATTGACATCAGCCATATCATTTCTACATGCATCTTCCTCATCGCTAATCCTTCAAATAGAAATATAAAATTAATTTTATACTTCATCAGAAAATCGAACTTGTATGTTAAAATTTAAATTACTTAAAAAAACTTTATTTTCTAATACTTCTCATCTTGTATTTTAAAATATTACTACGTTAGTTACTAGTGAAGGCCCCGTAGCCATGGCTAATTCTTTTTTAATATAGTTAGCCTTAAGTTTCTTCAACTTTAAGTTAGCTTTATGTAAATAAATAAAATTTAAAAAGATCACAATTAAGTTGTCCAAAGCAGAGGACTGTGATTTTTCGAAAATGCTAACCAATTTCAATTTCCGGTTTTCGTGATGTCATGTTCCATACCGGATGAATTTTAAAAACAGGATATGTCACTACGTAACTTATACGAAAACTTCAGAAATATCGGAGTTGGATTACACAAAATATGCTCTGCCAAAAAGGAACCTGAAATTACTCATAATGTGGTCAAATTTAGAATGAGGTTGACTTTAAATACAGCTTCCACTTGTACATACCAAACCTTGTATTTCCCCTCCAAATATATGATATTTTGCAAACCGTTGTTGAAGAAATTTATGGAACGGATCGTTGCTCCGGAGAAAAGATTTGTTGATGCAAATGGTTTTAGGCGGAAGCTACTCTTGCAGTAACTCCTTCCATCGAGCGTCGGAGATTGTGAATCAAAGACATTCTTGCATTCCGATGTAGGGGTCACCAAGATAGTTTCCCAATAATGAAATCGAAATATTTTGTATATTTTATATATTTTATATAATTATACTTTATAAAATTATATTTTACGAAAACCAAATCTTTTGACCGCGCAAATAAAAAAAAAAAATTAAGTTAAAATTCAAAATATTTTCAGGCATAAATTCAAAGCCTGCGATGATTAAAATAAATGTATTTTATCAAGTATATAACAGCAAAGTAGTTACCGCCACACCTGCAAAGATTGTCAAAATTATTTTTTTGTCACTAAGATGGCTTAAACTACCTACGTATCGACGTGAAGTTTGAGCACGGCCTGCCACTTACCAAGCCGAACTTAACTCTTTGTCAGTTCATCCGAAGTGTGTTTAGCGATTTATTCAATGTATATTAATATTAAGCGAAGGATGTCTAATATTTTATATTGTAAATAGACGCTGGACGTCGCTCATATTTCAACTCTTGTGATTGGCTTCAGATAATTCTATAATTAATGTTTGTACCTTAAATCAAAATAATGATTTACTAAAGGGAAGCAACTTAACTAACAGTAATTTATCTCTTACAACTTCAATTTAATATCGACTAAAGGGAATTTTTAGCAATAATTTCCAACAATTTTATTATTTTTTAAAAAAATGTAGGCTATATAATATCTCCTTCAATTTAATGTACAATTTTATCATAAAATCTGAAATAAATTAATATTCATTACAGTTTCATTCCACTTCCTACTTTCTTTACAGCTTGCGACATAAACATTGTTCATATCGAATGTAACCGCAACAAATATTGACAAATACCGGATACAATTCTGAATTGGTTTAGTAAATTGAATGATCATTGGCGGGGTGAAAACCTACATACACAACAAACGGCTGGCGGAAATCTAAACATAAATTACACCCACATGTACATATTCTATCTCATAAAGAAATACATATACAAACATTCGGAAAAATAAACAAATAACAATAAATAAATAAAAAGAATTGCACTCAAATAGCCGACAGCAGATACAAAACAATACAGTGCAATATTTTCAGCAATAAGCGGAAAACCAGCAGGCTGTATGCAACCAGCCAGCCATCCAGCCAGTTAGCTAGTTGGCCAACCGAGCTGAAATAATAAAAATAACAATAGAAGGAGCCGTTGAGCAGAAAAAACTCAAAGCTCTCATGAAATATAGACTAAAAGTAAAAAAATAAACCAATGCCTGTAATTGTGTGAGTGCATTGACTGAGAAGAAATTTCATTTTGGTTTGTTGCATGGAAATAAATACACATATCTTCTTGTTACACACCGACACATCCGTGTGCCAACATAGCCAGTATCTGTAAATATAAGTAAATATTAAATGTGAAACCTCAAAAGAACGTCAAAACGAACACACGCTCAGACAGCACTCACATTCAATCTTACTTGCAACACATAGCAAAACAAAAATTCATAACATCAGCTGACTCTGGAGTATTCACAGAGAGTGATGTGTTGAAAAGGGACTGTGTGTTGCTTGTTGCAAAGCTGCTACCACACAGCAAGAAAGCGAAGAACAAGAGCAACTTCGGCGCGCAAACCAAGCTGGAAAAAGAGGTGCACATACACACATATAAGCCTGCAGTTACAGCATGTACATATAATCGTATGTATTCACAAACACACAAGAGAATTGAATGGGCTAGAAATCCAACTCTTGCCATATAGCTGCACATACAGTCTCAGGACACCAAACGTTATAAAGCGAATGTGAATAAAAACTATACGCCAAAAGCCCGGCAACAGCGATGACAGTATATATGAAGGAATTTATGAAAACATTCAGTATTTCATAAATTTTTTGTTAACTTGCCATCCCCAGCTAGAAACTAGAAAAAAAAAATTACAACAGGAAAAACACAAAAATAGAATAGAATATAAAGGCTTTTTGGGGACTTAGCTTTTACTCTACTACTATATGTATACTATACATCCGTATGTATGAATGTGGAACTGTGCACAATAATACAATATAGTAACAAATAATAACAATCAAATTAAAAATGATTCCTGCGGTTATCATTTCCTGTTCCTGTTACACAACAACGACAGCAGAAGCAGCAACCGAAACAGCGCTACAAGCAACAACAATAGACGAACTAACAACGGAATGTACAAAAACTGCCTCTCGCCCACAATGCCACCACCATCGCCACCACCAACATCACAACCAACAGCACCACCGCCGCCTCCATCAGGACGAACAACAAACACATGACAATTATCAGCGACAATACCACAGCAAACAACTCCAGCGCCAGCACCAGCAACAGCAACAAATCAGCCATCGACAACGTCAACGACCCAGTGGGACATGGCATAAACCCTCTCACAACATTGTAACCTACTATCTATGGTGGCTATTTGGCGTTTGTTTAATATTCAGCACAAACGGTGGTCGCAATTTAAATATCGGAAATCTCGTTATGAAATCATCATCGACATCAGTAACAACGACATCATCACTATCACCACCATCATCATCATCGACAACAACATCATCATCATCGATATTAGTTGCTGCCTCATATTTAGAACCGGATGAGCTAATACATGAATTGGACAGGCCTGGTAAGTTATTTTTCCGTTCTCAAACAATGTTAGCTACAATTTTTTTCAAAAAAGAAAAAAAAAACCCAAACAATAATAACATGGAATGATAAATAACATTGGATTGTGCGGCAATTTTACTATATGTAAATTATGTAGAAATCATATGGGCAAACTACTGTAAGCTCTGTACAATAGGGAATTTTGTTTTGTTATGTACGTTGGGATTATATTGGCTAGAAACCATAGGGGATCCTCAAACCAGGATGTAATATTCATTTTAAATAAAATATGCTAAAACTGGACAGTAATTATGGGAAGTGTTAAATGTTATGGCAGTAAATATCAATTTTACGCATTGCATTTTTACATACCTCTGATATAACCCGGGCAAAAAAGGGTTGTGTAAAAGGATAAAGCAGTACAATATAAACGATGATGTAACGAAGGACTTCTAGCTGGGATCAAAAGAGACAACATATTTCCAATGTTAAAACTTTTGGAACTCTATTATAACGATGAAAAAAACAGGATTATTTAAAGAACTGCTTTTGTTATTTGCTATGGATTTTTTTCACTAACTTTTACGCAAAGCTAAATTCATTAAGGAAGTACCGGTCACTATTTATAAATGCATATTTTGAATAAATTCTGCAAGTGAGAATAAACTAGGGATATATTTGAAAGCATATTACTGCTAGGAGGAAGAGGATTTTTGATTCTTTCTAATTCAAAGGAGCAGAATTACTAAATTACTTGAATTGGCAATGATTCTCTAACACTGACAGGGACAGTGCAAAATCGGCCCGGTGGGAAAAAAAATTTTTCCATTCCAAATTTTGAAAAAACACCTTTAAAATAGGGGTTTTTCAAAATTTACTACAAAATGTTATTACTTATTCGCAAAATTAATACATCAATATGTGTATTGTATAGATGATAGAAATAACCACTGCCTTAAATTTTTTATGCACCGACCCTGATCGTTATTTAAAAATTCTGAGAAATTGCAATTTTTGTGAAAAAGCGGGCCAAGTCAATATAGACAACTTCTTCCACATCGATTTCTTTGGCGCTAAGTCGGTCCAATATTTTCCGCATATTTGAAGACACATCACTGCTAGAAGGAAAAGGATTGCTGGTCTTCTCTAATGCAGTGATTACTTGAATTGACAATGACTCTCTAAACTGAAAATAGCCGATGGTAGTACCCAAAATATCTCGCTGCAAAATCGGAAAAGTTTTACATTTGTCCATTTTGGAGTTCATCGACCTAAACATTTTTAAAATACACAACTCCACGTTCGAATTCAATATTAATTAAATATATTATTAAGGACATTTTCAATTTCAAATATAATTCAATTTTATTTAATAGAAGTATATTTATATGTTTATATACAGTTGATTATAAAGCATTTAATGTTTCAGGAGTGTCCAAAATCCTCTACGTATGCGTCCACGATTCACTGAGCAATTAATTGAAGCAAAGCGCATAGAAAATCACATTTCTTAATTTAAAGACAAAGTACAAATTTGTATGGGATACAAAATCAGTACAGAAATTTCAATCAGGTGAACTGGTTTACATTCACCCGAAAGTCCTTTGGCAAGGGTGCAAAACTGAGCGGGGTGCAGTACACAAGATTGCATTGAGTACAATTGAATGAAAGATGTGAACCAAAGAATATGTGAATTAAATAAGGTAATGGCGGAGTTATCCCGTCAATTTTTTCACATTTGCCCAAGCATTATTATTAAACGCTATTGATAAAAAATAAATTAATACACTACGTATCATAGTAAACAGACAGAAAGTTCGGTTTTGCTGCATCGGTTGGTCACCAATTTTGGAAGGTAACCGAATGGGTATGGTACTGCGGTCTATTCCCACTGTCAAAATTATGGTCAAACGTATGACGTGTGCCAAATTTATCTCATGAATGTGACATGAGAGGACTTCTCAGTGAGCTTACACGCAATCTATTGTGAAAGTTCGTTCGGCTTTTAAAGGAAATTTATTTACAAATTTATATACAAGAAAGCAATTATTTTAATCTATTATATAATCTCCCCTTTTTTAAGAACTTCTTCCTATCTCTGGGAGCTTTTTTTCCTCTTTCATAAAATTCGCATGGTTTTTCTGAAAAAAAAGTTCGTCGTTATGGAAATTGGAATCCTTCAAGTGGTTGCTCAGACTGCGAGATAGATGATAGTCGGACGGGGCTTCCCACTCAAGCTCTGACAGTTTCTGACGGGTCCGAAATGCCCTGTGAGGCCAAGGTGAGGCAGTGTGAAGTACCCAAACATCGATGTTTCTCACAAATCCGGGCTCTTTTATGATCCCGTGAACGGTTGAGACTGATTTTTTTTTAATTATTTCAGCCATTTTCCTAACTGTTGCAAGAGGATTAACAATAATTGAATCTCTCACCTCCTCGGAAACCATTTCTTTTGGTCGTCCTGATCTGGGAGCGTCCGTTACGGGGAAGTTGCCTGTAGAAAATCTTTTAAGCCATTTCTAACAAGTTCTTTCATTTAGTCCGTTTTCTTCATAAACAGATTTAATTTTTTTGCTAGCTTCAACAGCCGTTTTTCCTTTTCTTAAATAATATAATAAAATAATAATATTCTCTTTTTCGCTTATTTTTTCCACTTTTTACAACTTTTTTTTTAAACGCTATTACCACTCAAGACCAGAACGTGAACATAAGTAAACAAAAGTAAACAGTTTAGAGAAGGGCTGGGAAGAAGTTACGATAGTTTTTGAAAGAACTCTAAGTCATGAGAAGTGGCGTATGGTGAACTAACGAATTAGCCGAACGAACTTTCGGAACAACCCAATATTTTTACACTCGCCCAAAGATACCTACGACGATTCCGAATATCGCAGTTTGGCAGTTACCAGACTTACCAATAAGTCAAAGTGTTCGTCAGACGCATCTAGGTGACCGCCTCTCAAATAATGATGGGCGGCTGTATGCGGGATTGAACCTGCAACTAAGCGATCTATGGCCATGTATACTAATCGTGGTGCCACGGTCGGTCACAAATGTATCAAATTTGGCTGTGTTCAATGCAATTGCCAAGCAGACGTGAAATTAAGGGCCGGTTTATCACAGGCCGTTCTTATGAGAGGTCCCAAAAGATGTGTGATTACTTGGTCGATTTCAATCAAATACTCGTACACGTGAACAAAGAAGAAATTATAGGGAAAATTTTATTTCGAAAATCGGTCAGTTTTTATGGGAGTACTAAAAGTTTATGTGCAATGCGATTCATTTTCATTCTCAGGCATTATCTCAAACACTAAAATTTAATTGAATTGATTGTATCGTATGAAATATGTGAACCTAAGAAAATGTGGGTTAAATCGGTAATTTTTATGAGAGTAAGTGGCAATGCATTTCATTTTCATTCTTGGATACTTTCATTCCAGACATTACTAACGTGCATCAAATTTGACTGAATTTAGTGTAACCGTATAGAAGACATCAGGCTACGATAAATCGCTCATTTGCATGGAAGCTACAGGGAGCTTTATTAACTCAAATTTTACCAAGAGAAGTCATGAACAAAAATTCTGGTCTGATTGAATATTGGGTAATCGATTAATTTGTGTTGCGCGACAATCCAGTCCGATTTCATTTTTACATACTATTTTATCGGGCTAAATTTTACTGAATTTAGTGTAACCTAAGAATAGCCATACCTATTCGATCGGCGTTTTCAGATTTTACTAAATAACTTACACTTTCGGGTGTTGGTATAATTATAGGAGATATCTCTAACGCAAAGTATTGACTTTACATTGCATTCCATTATTAATAACTAACGATATTAATCAGAGAGGAAAAACTGATTCCCTTGCATTCTAAGAATTGATATAAGACAGCTTCTCACATTCGATGAGCTTACGTGCATTCTGTCTCACTCAATGGGATCTACAGTTTAACGACATAGTTTGTAATGCACCTACCGGGGTTGTCGATTACTCCACTATTCGAAGTGTTCCTCAGCCACATCGAAGTAACGGTTTCTCAAATAAACGCTTATTCGCGTTTATTCGAACAGAAGCCGCACGTAGTTTTTAAAAGATTCTAAAAAACATTTTTTTATTAGAAAAGCGATACATTTAAGGTGTAGTGAGAAGAAATCGATTAATTTTACATAACATTGAAGACTTAGTTAGCACAGTTAAAATGATCCGGATTAGGTCAAGTAAGCATCGTTTTGTTCGACAACTTGTTATCATATGGAAGATATTTCCATTATGTCACTCTCATAGAAATCCTAGTTCCGATTAGCGAAAAGCCGGGGCAGGTGGTTTTGACCAAGCTTCTCTTGAGGCGAATTTTTCAGCAGCAAAATCATTCGCCATACACAAGGATAGGTAGTAATCACTTGATGCCATGTTCGAATCATGAAGTAGATGCATAAGAACCAACCAAGCTCACGGAATTTCTGGCAAATCACTGTCGATATGTGTAGACCGACATTGATGGAACACAATTCCTTTCCCTTTGGCCAAAGTACGACTCTTCGGAGGGTTGATCCCTTTAGACGGTGTATTGTTGACAATACAGGTGCAAATTAATAGTTTGGCCGTAAAGGAGCAGTTCATATAACCGGTCACCGTCCGCTTCAGAAATGGATCGATTTTGTTGCAATTCAGCAGCGATTCGCAGACGAAATGTCACGCCATGAGATGATTCTGTTTTAACTAACTCCTTTTCTATCTACCCTTATTTATAAATACTTTGGTGTAGAACTTGACGATTTCCATTATTCAGTCGGCAATTGTCCCTCCAGACCGTCTCTTACAACTAATTTATAGGGTAGAAGTCGACGAAACTAAAACCATAAACGCTGTTCAGTCTTTAATGTGAGATACGCATGAATTTTTAGAAATACAATTATAAATGTTGTCACTTTCGTAACTGTAGGCGCTTCCAAGAGCAGATTTCTAATTATATTTGTAACCACATTAAGAACACCCCCTACATCCACTGAAATATTATCTCCTCCCCATAAATTATAAATAACTGCAAACTCTGTCATTAATTGTGATTAATTGAAATTAATTATTGTGCATAACTTTCAAAAGAAATCACTCTACACATGCTGAGCTCATAGCAGGACTAACGGTAATATATGTATGTACGTTGGAGACGTCAATTATCATAAACGTTTGTCGAAGTTTTAATGATTTATACGCCGTGGGGTGACATATCATTATCACCCCCACACAGGCCAAGCTTTCGAAGATAGAACAATAAATAGCTTTTGCCAATTTTGACAGTGATCAAAGTTGTTTTACGGCTTCTGCTCGATTTTCTTGGTAAATTCACTACAAAATTAATTACTAAAGCAAATATTAGAGCTGAAATACAACTATATTTAATGTGTTGGCTTTTGTGACACACTTTACACTCATACGAGTACACGTTTAATCGATACTTAACATCTGGTTAAAAGAAACGCAATATTTTCTTTTGCCTCTGTAACTAACCGAATGACTGATATTTTTTAGGCCATCACGCAGCTAACTGTACAAATTTATGTTGCCAAATACATTTCCCAAAGCTGACATTTCCGATGACTGTTAAGAAACCAAAACGAGAAACCACTGTTTACATTCAAGTGTCATGTCGAATGAAATATCACTTGTTAAAGGAATCGACTTTTCGAGACCACACATGAACTCAATTTTTGTTTCACCCAATCATCTTTTATACCGCCAAATCATGCAAATCATGTTGGTTTTCTTTTCAATTTGTTTCTGCAAGCGGCAAACAACATGGGTGGTAATAAAACACTACGGATCCAATGCTGGCGTGAGCGATATTGAGTTTAAAGCCAAAGAAAAAAATCAATCAGGAAAAGAATACACCCATGTACAGTGGGAGTTTTTAAGTATTTTTCATGACCACCGTTGCCTACGTTTGGATATTTTTGAAGATAACAGATAATGGAATGATGAGGTTAAGTGTTTTAATTATTGGTGCACACTAATGTTTGTACTGTAATAAAACTGCCTAAGTTGTCGTTTTTTGTTTTGCTTTTTTGGTGCTATAGGACATATGCTATCTATAACAAAAAATATTGTATTGAAACCTGACGATATCTGCTATAGAACAAACTATTAAATTTTACAATTTTGTGAATGATTACTAAAATTTATCTTACTATGATTATGTATTACTTATTTTATTATTTTAGTGACTTGATTGGCGCTCAATCAGCTAAATGTACCCAAACTGAAACTATCATATTTTTATCCCAGATATAATATTTATTCAAATTCTCAAATTCTTCAGATTTTATAAATCCTACTGTTGGAGATATGTTATTTTAGAGAACACCATCGTAACTCAAAAAATACTTTTCTAGGGTAAATATGCATTGAATGTTTAAAATGGTTTTCGTATTGGAAACGATTGTAATAAATTTCCTTTTTGACAAAAATTCCAAATTTGTTTTCCTTTTTGACAGGAAAATGTGCGAAATGTGCTTTACGTTACGTGCGAAATGTGGCATGAAAACTACAGAAATATGTATTATTTCTCGAAGAGACTTCGTATTCTGTTTTGAAGGTATGGCGTCATGATAGTGCAAAAATGTTTAATTTTTTGCTCTATAATACATCACGAGACTGGAATGCTGCACCAAAATTTTTAAAATTTTCTTTTATTTTTGGTTTATTTTGTTTGAGAAGTTTTAATTATCTTCCGAAGATTGAAAATACTTAGCTTCTGTATTGATGGCTTATTTTTTGAGACAAAGAAATGGAAATCCGTAATTTTTTATTGGTTAAACAAAACAACAATAACATTGTTCCCGCAAACATTTAAAGTAGTTCTGGTATAAATAAAATGAGGTCCAAAAAAAAAAATAGAAAACTTTGAGGAAAATAAATGAATACTTCTATTAGAAGCCAACTAAGTAAAAAACTGGCTGCAGAAAATATTTCCAGAATAACAAAAGTTTAAAGCTATAATAGTCTTCTCATAACCATAGGGATATCCATTTTTCGGTATCAAAAGTAAAGTTAAATAAAACAAATAAAGCTATGAATGTATACGAAATACAGGGTGGCGCCATAGAACGTGAATATTTAAAAAACAGATTAAAAAATAAATACAAACGGTATGGATAAAATAAATCTAAGGCATTGTAGAGTAATAAATGGAGTTTATTTTTTAAAAATAACATCATCTAAATGGTGACCCTCTCTACGACGGCACTCCTCTAACCGCAAACGAAAATTATTGAAAACTTTCTTCAGTAATACTGGTGTAATGGCTGCCATTTCACCACGGATATTCTCCTTGAGCCGAACGATGTTTCTTGGATTATTACTGTAGACTTTGTGTTTGAGGTATCCCCACAAAAAAAAGTCAGGAGGTGTCAAGTCTGGACTACGTGGGGACCATGGGATATCACCTCTTTTCGAAATCAGTCTGCCAGGGAACATCTGCTTCATCACCGCCATGGAGTCATTTGATGTGTGACAGGTAGCTCCATCTTGTTGGAACCAAGTTCTGGAATTCACTATTCTTGAACTTTCAATTTCTGGAGCCAAAAATCCGTCCAACATGTCAACATAGCGTTCCGTATTAACCGTGACGTTTTGGCCCCGCACATTTTCGAAGAAAAAAGGACCTATTATTCCTCTGCCTGAGATTGCTGCCCATACTGTCACTTTAGGACTATGCAATGGTTTCTGGTGTTTGATTTTGGGATTTTCACTGCTCCAGTAACAAGAATATTGACGGTTTACGAACGCATTCATAAGGAAATGAGCCTCGTCAGAGAAAAAGATATTGTCAAAATTGGAAAACAGTTTGGTTTTTTTTTTCCATATGTGGTGCCATATTAGCCACTATTACAAAGTTGTTATAATATATTATATTCATACAACAGGAGTTGTGTTTTTAGTTTTGTGCGGGTTATCTATTCAGCGGTTTCAAAACCTCCAGTCTGGCAAGGTTGTCAGCTGTTAAATATCTGTCATCTGAAGTGTTATTTATTTATTGAAAGTTTTGCGGTTTACGAATATGGATCGTTTAGCAACCGAAGAACTCGTCGCCATAACCGGCCTACCGTGCAAGGAATTGTGAAGATTATAAATTAATTTGAAGAGACTTTTCAGTCTCACGGACTGTTCGTGTTGTTAAAAATACCGCTTCTGTTATTAAAAGTGTGGCAGATAATCTGAATTTCAATTTTTTGGCTTGTAATTGGAAATTATTAACAGGACGGTATGTGGTGTTAATAAAACGGTGCCAGAAAACATAACTTCACGTTTTGGCGACATCAATTGGCCACCAAGATCATGCGATTTGACACCGTTAAACTTTTTTTGTGGGGCTACGTCAAGGACCATGTTTACGCGAATAAATCTCAAACGTCGTTAAGTTACCACCCGAAATGTGTCGAAAACTACCACTGGATCAACTTCTGCAAACAATTCAGAGGCAGTCATTTAAATGACATTGCATTGTTGGCAAGTTCCAAGCATTACTATTATTATCAATCAACTCACATAAGGCTGTATCTTACTGTTCATTCACATACATTTTTCGAGAAATCTCCCACAGTGCACCCACCGCCACCGATCCACCATTGCACGTAATAGAAAGATGCAGTGCACCACAAAAAAAAAAAAAAAAAAAAAAAAAAAAACAAATAAAAATAAGACAAGTTAAACGCAGCAAGGGAAAAAGCCGATTTTCATGTTTTATTTACAACTGTGTAAAGATTTTTCGACACCATCTCAGACTGCGTGTCGTTAGGTTAGAATGGGCTGACAGATGGATAGAGAGACGGATGGACTGAGTTAATGCGTTGGTTGAATGGCTTGACCATTCATTATTTATGGGATTTTGTAAAACGCTAAATTGTATTTTAGAAGATGCGTATTAAGCGAATATCTGTGGTTGCAAGGCAGATGGATGAAAGCCGACGGACTGTTAAATGCGGACTCTGCGTGCATGATGATGAGGCGGCATAAAAACGTCTTGAGCGTTTGCTGTTCTGCGTAATTAGTAGCTCTATGGCTCTATATATTCGCAATTAATATCGCTGTTGTAAACGTTTTATGGTAAATATTTAATGGTTTTTGGGCTGATGTAAGCATTTCACTGAAAATTAAAATCCATAAAATATGGAAATGTGAAAACCGATACAAGCAAAGCTTTCTTTAAATGCCTATCGATTCGATGAATTGCTCAAGTAAACACAAATATATGTAGGTTGAGAACATCGATTTATATTTAAAATAAAATGCTAAAGGGAATCTACATAATGGTAATACGAAATTCATTTACATAGCATTGGTCAGCCTCATTACATTAAACATGAAACCAAACTGAGCTCTACGGAATTAGCATCTCCCATGTCTTAGAATTGTTGCCGGGAGGGTTTCTTTCTATTCAACCAATTTTTTACTTAGCAGTTATATGACCTTAGAAAGGTCATTACCAATAGCTAGATTTTGTTATTTTTATGAAATTTACCTATTTCCATTACGTACCGGAAGTTAATATAACTGAAAGAGTTGACAGTATCTACAGACCATTTGTAAAGTTTCGGGGTAATTTAAAAATGTATAATGAATTAGTAGAAAGAGGTCCAGTTATTATCGAAGGTATATACAAAATACTAACAGTGAAATCTGTACAAGATTCTAGTAGATACTATTATGTTTATGCCAAAATTATTGACAAAAATATTGACAGTCACAGAATTATATCTTTATTTTTATGGGACAAAGTTCGGTTCTCCATCTACTACTAATAATTCGACTATTATTCAGTAATATGCCAAGTTTATTGATGTTTTATTATATGCAGATGTCATTATTAGATTTAACAGTTATGTGGACAAGTTATTATCGAAGGCGAAAAACAATAAATCGTGGATCCTAAACAAGATTTCATTTCCAAACAGAAAATTTGTTATCGATCGTCTTTGCGTTGAATTTTCGTCTTCTGAATTTGTGAGAATGACGTGGTTATATAGAGTTCGCTGGACTATCCAGTTTTAGTTTTTACTCAATAAACTAAGCACAACAAATAGATCAGAAATTCAATTTTTGGAGCAAGGTGGTGACAACTTGTATAAGCACCAAAGAATTTAACACGAACTTGTCGCCTAACGACATCACTTTTTTAAGGTCTGTCATTCATAAAATTTTTATGACAATCATTGCAGCTATGGAAAGTATTTCTTCGATTTCACTTTTAACTAATGGAAAGAAATTTTATTTTTGGATTCGGGTTTTGCTTAAAAAATTTGCCTGTAAATAATGCTTCCCTCAAACATTTGTTGGTGGTATTGATGATGTTGCATAAGGTCTAATAATAATTTTGGGTTTTGAAAAAGTAATACTAGAGCATTGTCCTACTACTGAACAAGCGATTTTGTCGAACTATTTATCAAATCACAATAGTGTGCTTTGATAGACACAATCATCATAAATCCAATCAGTCAATATTTCCGTAATAAAATATAATATCGCGCTGTTGGACACTCAAAATCTGCTACGCTTATGGTTAAGGACATAAAGTCTTCGTCATTGTAATTACCAATGAGAAAAGATTGGAAACTATTCGAAAATTATAGATTTAATTTGAATTTGAGTGTATAGCCTACATTACAAATTATAACAGCTTAACAACATATTTAATGGAAATTTACAAGATTTGAACCAAAACTAGTGGTTTCCCTGATTCGCTTTTCCAATCAGCGAAGCCGAGACGGCCATTTAAATGATGTATATCACGCATAACGTCCGTGAAGTAAAAGATTCGTTTATATCTTATTTTATTAATTTTAACCATGTATTGACCTGTACCCGTCGTATTAAATTTTAAAGCGGATGCAGTTGTCTAATTGGTTTCCAATTGTAATTGCAAATTACTAGTCAAATGCGCGTACATTTTTCTAAATGGTAAATTTCGGTATTCGAAATTAATCTCCTCCTCAAAATCGAAATAAACTACTTAATCTAAAAATGTATTTGAGAGATTTTGGAAAACGAACAGAAGTCCACGAGGATTTAACGTGAGTCTCCCCGTGAAGACCTTACCCACGGTGTGTGACACACTGGGTATATTACAATGCGATGGCCACCGCCATCCTGGGATAGCCAAGTAAAACTTGGGCTATTTAGGAAAATGGGCTGACAATTTTGGTACTACCGCATATTGTCAACCCTTTCTTCGCAGCCAGGAGATACCAAATTGATTATGCTAGTGTAGAACATAATTCCCATTGGCAGAAGTGAGGCCTATCTTACCACCTCTTCTACTCTGTGGGCCTGTAGCACCCGGTTGCAATGCGACTCCACATTCGAACACAAAGTCTCTAACAGCGATTTTGGTATCGGCGTGATGCTCCCACTAGAGGTCCAACACCAAATGATCAGGCAGGAACTCAGTCCCGGGGCCTCCTGATCCCCACGATACCGGCCAAACTCACCGGTTGGAGCCGCGTAGCAAAGCACATAGCAAAGCTACTACCAAGTCGTGATTTATACACCATACTTTTGGAAAACGAACAATCGAGATTTCGCGAAAAAAGAAACAATTGCAAGAAACTTTGTCAAAAAGCATCGAGTTATACAGTAGTCAACAGCACTGCCACTTGTGAATCCAAATGTTATCTATTCTCTTTTTTGCCATCGTAGGAAAGATTTAAATAGAAAAGGAAAACGTCTTTTAAAGGTAGATTAAAAATCTATAATCCATTTAAATTTGAGTTATTTTAACCAAGTTGGCTCATCAGAATTGTTGTTTAAAATTTGTAGGCTCGTTTAATCATAAATTAACCAAATTTAGTGTTTTGTAGAGCATATATAGGTATATATCTCGTAAATTGTGGTAATTTTTTCCACTAACATTGAAGTTGGTTGGAAATTAAGTTGATATGTCTTACTTAAATGAGAACTAGCCGGTTAAACTTTTATAAACTTAAACTTAAAGTGATGTTCACTAGACACTTTAAATCACTTCACGTGACTGAAGTTTTCCTTCTAGTCTCTTGGCTACAAAAATTAGCTGTTCGCAATTCACAGATCAACCTTTTTTTTAGAAATATCATCTTAGGCGTCTTCTAGTGCCTGACCAGTGCTGACTGCTGCACTAAAAGTTAATTAACTATAAAGAAAATTAAATATTAAGCTGACTTCACAACAATAGCGACGCTTTCGGCAGGCATTCGAACAAATAGATGATTGATTGATTACATGCATTTTCTACTGTGCTCCTGTTTTTACGTCCCCAGCCCCAACATTTGAATTCTACGAACCGTCATTCCCGTGAATCACACTTTTTATAACTTTTTCTTTTCCACGATTTTGGTTCACTTGCAAGAAAGCAGCGACGTCCCTTTCCACATTTTAACAGCACCCACAGCTGTATTTTGGATTTTAACATAATGTATATGTATTTAGAACATTGACGGCTGAGAAATTATACGTTATTGTTTAAACTACAGTCTCTAAAACAAATGGCTTCAATTTTCGTTAATAACAATATTGACAATAATTTAAAAATTAAATTCCGAAAAAGTACCATCTAGTTCTTCTTTGTATTGTTTTGTTTCAAACAGGAATGTAGCAAAATTTTTAAGTTACATTTTTATATATTTAAAATTAAAAATCTGTATATGAAATGCTTTAGATTAAAGAGGCGGTCAGAAAATGAAAATGTCGCCACCTCACAACGGTGGCGCAGCCATATAGCTTGATAAAAGTGTTAGAGTAGTTTTAGGTTAACACAGAACTGTTTCATAAACTTTTAATATTTACTATTTCGGGTAATTTAGATGATTATAAAAACAGAAACAATTTCACATAATCATGTTAAAAGGCAGACCTCTCCACGAAATAATAAACAGTGTATAATTCAGATTAACGTTTTGAGGTGTACTGAAGTCATCATGACCATCTACTTATCAGCATTTAGTGAGCAAAGTGCTGAGTATAATTTTTAGAAGGCTTATATATGCAACACTCTAGCAATGTTTTCTTTTATGACTAATAATGGAGGCGCTGGGCAAAGCATAGATTTATTGTTTAAAAATGGGCACACGTTGGGGCACCTTAATTCCATCAGTAAATTCTCCTCTGAATTACTTTGAAAAATCTTTTTGCAGTTTTAGCGAGCGATATTAGTACGATATAAAAATGCTTAAGATCAAATTTTGTACAAAAAGATTCGCGTGACAATTAATTACTGAGAATTAGTCTGTGACAATATTTAAAATTAAATATTTCATATTAAATTTTATACATATTTCAAATCTCTTATGAACTGTTTAAAATATCCTATTTCATTTATTTGAATAGTTGACAGAATCTGTTATTAGGAAAACAAAAACAAAAAATAATGTTAGGTGTGAAACTAAGTTCTCGCTGCTTTTTTCATATAAAAATTCAACTTTGTTATGAAAATATGCTTACAAATGATAAATTGCCCATTGCTAGCTACTACTTTTTCCCATGTTTCTGGCAAAGCTCGAATTCCGTCTTGGTAAAACTTTTTATCTTTTGAGACTATGTCGTCCTTTGAGATGGAACTGCTGGTCGGGCGGCGCAATATCTGGAAATGGCGGATGGGGTAAGACTTCCCATTTTAGCGTTTTAAGGTAGGTGAAGTCGATACCGATACCTAGTGGTGATTTTGCTTGGTTTCAACAACTCATAGTAAATAACACTGACCTGGTCCCAACAATTATAGAGCATAACTTTTGCAGCGTGAATATTCGGGCGAGCCGACGACCAAGAAGCATGGCCGTGTTACACCCATGACTTTCTTTTCTTTGGATTGCTGTAAAGAATCCATTTTTCATGACTTCTTTACAATACGATGAAGAAACCTCTCCCTTTTTTATCTCTGAAGCAGTTGTTCACAGGCGATAAAGCGACGCTTAACGTCCCTTGGCTTCAACTCATAAGGAACTCAAGTTCCTTGCTTTTGAATCATTCTCAACGAATGCAATCACTTGAAAATGGCTTGGTGAGTAATTTGTAATACTGAAGCAAGCTCTACCTGCGTTTGACACGGATCGCCATCAAGCAATGCCGTCAGTTCAGTGCCTTCGAAGGTTTTTCGTCTTCCTTCACGCGAACGGTCGTCAGCATCAAAATCACCGTCTTTAAAGCAGCGGAACTAATCTCGACACGTTGCTTCATTTAAAGCTGCAGCTCCGTAGACGTTATGAAGCTGTCGATGAACTTCAGCCGGCGTTTTCTTCGATTGAAAACAGAAAATCAATACCTCCCGCATATTACGACTATTTGGCACATCATACATATTCACACAACAAAAAGAATAAGACGTTAAAAGAAAATCACTATTATGTGTAGGTTGTATGTTTACCATTTGCTTAAGCTTGGCTCATGACGTTTAGGTTATATACTTACAGTTAACGCCATCTATTGGCAAACAGCGCGAACTTACTTGCACGCCTAATAATAAATGAGTTCAACATAATACCGTTTTGTCATTTAACACATATTCCTCAGCTTTTCCAATTTTGGCAAACCCACACCGCTAATACTTATTTAGGGAATATTATTAGTCAGTTTTAACATCATTGCCTTTCCTTCATCTTTCAATACAATCTTCTTCATTTGAAATGCAGTTACGAGACCTTGATATGAAGTTAAATGTGGGGGATCGAAAAAAAGGACTACATATTTAATTTTTGCTGCAAAGATTTGTAAGGCTTGGCGAAAATTTCACTGTGAAGTCAATCTCCATGGAAGTAATAGATATCTTACGAAAATACTTTTGAATATAATAAATTTATATGAAAAAATAAATCCATTCGCGTAAAATTTGCTTATTTGCAGACATTAAAACTTTAGTGATATGGAAAAATATTTTATTTTATTTCAATTTTAATTGTAATAATCATTTGTTTGATATTAAAGATTTTCCAGAAGTGTTCTTTCTAAATACCCATTTGCATAAACTCAAATCCGCTGACTAATAGTTTTACAGAAAGTTTGCAAATATTTAAATTTAAAATGCATTAACTTCTCATTTTCTTTTTTTTTATCCAATTGTAAGCATTCACATAACTTCCATCTCACAAGCAACGTGTATCTTTCATAACTCAACCAATTTATTTTATTGCAAATGCCAATAGTTTTTTTTATGTCATCCAATGTTGGTTATATTAAGAATTCCAGTGTCGCCTTTAATAACCGACATTTCGTTTGGTTTTTTGTTTTTTTGTTTTTGCTATTCCAGCTCTCAACAAATTGAGTAAATTGTATCGATCTATTTGCAATGTGTATTTGTGCTCGCTTGGTCATTTATAAATTGCAATAATCCCATAGATTTACCTAGTTTTTGTTGTTGTTTTGTTATACAAGACAAAAAAAAAAAAAAAATTAAAAACATTTCGCAATCAAATAAATCATTCATGTGTGAGATCTGATTTTATGTCATAGGATTATTGCTGTTATAACACACTTGCAATAACTCTGACTCCTTTGTTGGTCGATTCATCCGTTTTGAAATAGTAGTAAATGTCGAACTTAATTTTAGTGATATTCCAATCATTTCAGTGATGTGATTGAAACAAAATGCGAATCCGGCATTAAGTGTTGGTTGATTTGCGATAACGAATTACTGATGGTTCAAATATACTTTTTTTCGGTCATTATGTGAAATACTTTTAATAACACTGGCTCGTTGTTGGTAAATACATTGAGTCGACATAATCCATTGAAAATAATGCATTACTATCGAATCTTTGTTGGTGCTGCTGATTGGATTGTGCTCATGATGATATGTCAATAATCACATTGATGCTGCTGTGTATCAAATAGAATAATCTTGGAAACAAAGATTTTTCAATCGAATAATTAATTAATTTTACCGCAGCTAAAAATTTGCATTCTTTGCGATAATGATTGAAACAGGATTGGATACATATTCGAACGCTAAAAACGACGCATGTGGAAAAAAGATTTATACGCTTATCTGTTGATGAACAAATATTATCACAGATTTACAATGCTGCCTTATGCTGCAAAAAAATATATTTAATGGTAAACCAAATTACGCAAAAAAGCCTACTCCAAGTGAATGTAACTGCAATGAATAATGTGCTTTTAGTACATATATAGGTATATGTAGTTAATTATAAAAGTATTTTTTTTAATGACATATTATCAGACAAATAATCAATTACATATTTTCTGTTTCAACTTTTTGCATTTAGAAGAATATTAAGATTTAGTGAGGTATGAGGTTAAAGGCTCAGAAAGGTTTCTCAAATTGTCATCCATACTGTCGAATTCGTTGCTTTGTAAATTTGCTTAAAATTTGTCAACCTTCTTTACTTCGAGAATACTAAGACTGTGGTTATTATGTAACTGATATGTACATATATTTAAAATTTTTAAATTATTAAAAATGTCCATAAAAGTACTTAAAAACTTTCTTATATAAACGTTTAAACAAGTTAATTATGGACTATACGCCGCAGAAAGGAATTCCTTGCTTTTTCTCAAAGACAACTCATTCCACCTGGATTTTGTGTCGTCCGCGTTTGCGATTACAAATTATAAGGAAATTAAAAAAGTTATCCTCCTCTCAAATACATCTCACCACGATTAGATGGGTTCTTCAAAATTTGGTGTTTCCATCGGAGTTTTGATCGCCTTCTTCTGCACCACTCATCAAATACAACTTGTAGTAAATATAAATCAATTGAGGGTTTTGTTTTGCCATAGTTAGAATGATCCGGTTTATGAGCTGTTTTATTTGATGACTTGAAAGCAATGCAAATTTGAAATTCATTTTATCCATCCTATTTGTGAAAAGCTATGACAGGCAATTTTCGCAAGCTTCTTTTGGGCTAATTTTTCACCAGGAAAAAACTACTCCTTAGACGAAAACTGGTGTTACCAGGTCTGAACTGTAAGGTGGATGTATAGGAATCACTCAACCAAACTCCCGTAACCTCTGGCGAGTCACTGTCGATATTTGTGGTCTATCATTGTTCTGATGGAACTCAATTTATTTCCTATCAAAGGTCAAAGATGGTGACTTTTGTATGGTTGTTTCCTTAAGACGGTCCAATGGTAAACAATACGGTTCCGAATTAAGCGTTGGACAGTAGGGAAGCAGCTAATACTAGATGGTTCCGCGGGAAACCTACCAAATATACAGGAAAAACTTGCTGACAATCAACACTGACTTAACCGCCATTTGCGCAGGCTCAGCGCTATTCGACCACAACCAATTTCGCTTGACGCAATGATTAATTTTTCGCCACAATTCGGTTCAAAAAAAAGTGCTGATGTTGTTGAGATTCAGCAGTCATGGATGGAAATTCGGTTAAAGAGGTTTTTTTGCGTTAACTGATGTGGCATCGTGTTTCTTTTCATATCCAGCCTCATTCAAGTGGGTTCAATGTTTATCTCCTGAGCAATCGAAATATTGCTTACATGACGCTCGGATTTGACGATTTTCATTAATTTGTGGATAATATTCATTATGTGGATAATATTCGACAACTGGTTTTCCAGATCTCGATGCATATTTGATATCAAAATTATTTACTTTATTTACTCACTTTGGAATCGGCTATTCAACTATTCATTTTTAGCCGCCTGGCTTTCATTTTCTCCTTTATCAAAGAAAAACTCTAGCTTGTGGTATATTCTCTTTTTCCTTGTGTCCATTTTTGATATACATATATACAATACTACGACAATCAATAATAAAATTGTCTGAGAATTTTTTAAGTTCGAAGTTTTTATCTTCATTCATTCATTTAGCCATTGCTAGATCGTTTTTGTACGCTAGACTATGCTAGGTCGCTCTTGTACGGCGCTAAATACAGATTGCTAATGCTATACATTGGAAAAATAATAGATTTCTCTATACTGCATCTTGTTAAAAGAATACTTGCGTAGTTTTCTAACTACGGCACAAACTTTTCAAGGTAACATAAACTATTTATTGTTTGTTATCTTTAAAATTAAAAATTGATAGAGGCGCTAACCGTGGCGCGATGGTTAGTATACGCGACTATCGTTCGCACGATCCCGGGTTCAATTCCGCATATAGCCACAAACCATTATTTGAGCGGCAGTCTGACAAACAGTTCGAATAGACGAGTAATCGGCAATTGTTGTTAATGCTTCTAAAACTGTAACCTTTGCAACTTTTGAGTGAGTGAGTCGCTGATTTCTCACATTTTTTATTTTTTTTCATTCCGTCATACAAAACAATTTCTTTAGGATCACAACTGCCGAAAAGAACTAGCTTCTTCTATTTCATACCCATTTGATATTGATTTCAAACTAATGGAAACACTCTAAAAAATGATTGCTTTTGTTAATGATTTCTCACTTTTTTCCGGAGAATGCCTATATTTAACCCTAAATGATGTACAGGACAGCACACGCTATGCTCTTACTTAAGTCCTTAATTTTACATCGTATTTCTCTTATGATTAATATTCGACTATTGAATCTTATTTATGATCGGAGATAAATTCTTAAGTAACTGTGCACGTGCGGAATTTAAAATGCTATGCCTTGTCTTGAATTCAACATAATAACTTAAAGGAAAGCCCTTCAGAAAACTACCTCAAATTTGTCTTATTGGCTTGTCTCCCAGTTACGGTACCGCCATTTCTCATGAATTTTGTCACGCTTACTCCCCGAGAAAGATAAATACCAACATATTTCTTTTCACTTTTCACTTCAACGCAAATATTTTTGTGATTCGTGAAAAACAAAGCTCAGCACGCATCCTTAAGGAAATTTCCCAGAATTTGCAGAAAAATTTTCGCTTTTATTGTCTTATGTTTTCGCATGGCATACAGGAAAGCAAATATGCTTAACAAACAAATTTACCTTGAAACTCATTCTATTTTGCAGTAATATATTGATGAATGTGGAGAAACATCAATTATCAATTATATGGAAGAAAAAATAGTTAATAGACTTTATCTTATTCAAGGATTTTCTAGAGTTTTATCATTTCAGGAAAAATTTCCACAATAAAGCTAAAAGATAGATTAGTTTTACAAATTTAATTTACCGTGAATTCATTATTTCTATACACATGGAAATATGACAACTGATTATCAGTTAATACTAAACCATTTCCAACTCTGCGGGTGGAACATAAATTACAAAAGTTATTGCATTGATTCGAAATATTCCGAAAAATACAATACAATTGCACAATAGTTCGTTCTTAACCTTGTATAGAAATAGAGTTCATGTTACTTTGAAATCACTTCCACATCTTAATTATTGTGTTTGTGTGATATAGAAACACTTAATATTTTCCCACAAAATCGATTTTGTAGTTATCGTTTTGTTCGGCTTTTTATTTACTCTCCAATGTTTTAAACCTGGGCTGGGTGTCGAAATTAATCGAGTGTAAAGATTCCACTCGAAATTGTGTTTGATTTTTCGACATACAGCATAGGTAAACATCAAACATCATTGTACCTAATATAGATGTTAGCCTTAAGGCATCTGTTAAGCTGTCGCAATATAAATATTTGCATTTTAAATTATTAATACAGGAAACACAAACACGTAGAATACAGACACAGTATTTGAATGTATTCGGGCGAATATGTTGTAATCTTTTACATAAATATTTAAGTTTAATGATTCAATGATTATTAAAAAAAGTGTTCTTTAATGTAAATCCAAGTGCTATTGGATTGTTAATTGGAGAAAATAAAGTACATTGGTTGGTTGGTTGGTTTTCAGATAAAGTACAGAGTGTCCGTCGGGAAGGTATACTACTTTGTTTTGCCGCCATTTTGGCAAACACAAGTCTTGGCAGTCGTGAAGTAAAGACGTAGCGAATTTATTACGGAAAAATATTCGATAAACCAATGTGTTTTAATCGTTAAAACATTTTATCAAAATCAAACAGATTGTAAACAGATTGTTCATGATGCTGCTTGTTCATGATTGTTCATGATGAAATTTACTTTTATACCTTACACTTGGCTGTAGGCTATTGCAAATCAGTACTCGATCTTTTATATAGGGTGGCGCAATAGAACGTGCATATTGCATCATCTTTTTTTGCATAGGACCGACGACAATGTTGAGAGAGCTATGGAGTCAGTACGAGGAAATCCACAAATGTCGACTCGCAAGAGATCCTCTGTCTTACAATTATCGGGACGAAGTTTGCAACGAATTTTAACATTGGATCTTAAACTGCATCCATATAAACTGCAATTAACACAAGAATTGAAAGAGTCTGGCTTCATAGCAAGGCTCGCATTTGCTAATGAAATGTTTAATCGATTTTCCAAATTTGACAATATCATTTTCTCTGACGAGGCTCATTTCCTTATAAATGGGTTCGTAAACCGTCAAAATTGACGTTACTGGAACAGTAAAAATCCCAAAATCAAACACCAGAAACCATTGCATAGTCCTAAAGTGACAGTATGGACAGCAATCTCTGGCAGAGGAATAATTGGTCCTTTTTCCATCGAAAATGCGCGGGGACAAAACGTCACGGTTAATACGGAACGCTATGTTGAGATGTTGGACGGATTTTTGGCTCCAGAAATTGAAAATTCAAGAATAGTGAATTCCAGAACTTGGTTCCAACAAGATGGAGCTACCTGTCACACATCAAATGACTCCATGGCGGTGGTGAAGCAGATGTTCCCTGGCAGACTGATTTCGAAAAGAGGTGATATCCCATGGCCCCCACGTAGTCCAGACTTGACGCCTCTTGACTTTTTTTGTGGGTATACCTCAAACACAAAGTCTACAGTAACAATCCAAGAAACGTCGTTCAGCTCAAGGAGAATATCCGTGGTGAAATGGCAGCCATTACACCAGTATTACTGAAGAATGTTTTCAATAATTTTCGTTTGCAGTTAGAGGAGTGCCGTCGTAGAGAGGGTCATCATTTATATGATGTTATTTTTAATAAATAAACTCCATTTATTACTCTACAATGCCTTAGATTTATTTTAACCATACCTTTTGTATTTATTTTTTAATCTATTTTTCAAATATGCACGTTCTGTTGCACCACCCTGTACTTACAACATCTTTATTTATGCATTTTGACTAGAGGCCAAAGAGATAATGCTATAAGTTTATATATTCGCACTGAAAGGAAAACGGAGAATATATATATATATATATATATATATATATATATATAAAACAAATTCCCTTGCAAACAACGTATAAATTATGGGAGAATTTCTCGCTTATCTTCTATATAAATAAAAATCAAATGCCGTTCGTTGGTAAGGACATCAGTTGAGAACGGCTGGACCGAATTGAATAATTTTTTTTTGAATTGTTCGTCGTAGTCCAACTTAGGTTTTTATGGAAAGAAAAATTTACCACGCCCACTTTTACGCACACTTTTTTCGATTTATCTAAAATTGTAAAACGGCTACACCGATTTGGCTAATTCTTTTGTTAAATGTTTGTATTAAATGTTTCCAGTGCTGCTACAAATATGGGTGGGATTGGACAAAGGGGCGTGGTACCTCCCATACAAACCACAAATTAAAAATCCATTATCTATGCTCCTGCTTACAGTATTTGAACAAAATTTGGTGCGTAGGTTTGGTGTACATATCTTAAGTACTACTGCAAATATGGGCGGGATTGCACAAAGGGGCGTGGTACCTCCCATACAAACAAAAAATTAAAAATCCATTATTTCTGCTCCTGCTTACGGTATTTGAACAAAATTTGGTGCGTAGGTTTGGTGTGCATATCTTAAGTGCTGCTGCAAATATGGGATTGGACAATGGGGAGTGGTACCTCCTATACAAACCACAAATTAAAAAACAATTATTTCTGCTCCTGCTAACGGTATTTAAACAGAATTTTGTATTTCGGTTGAGTGAACATATTTTAAGTTCTTCTGCAAATATAGGCGTTTCTTATTATAATAGACCGATTGACATGACACATTTCCAATAAAAATAAAATTTGAAGGCAAAGCAACGTTTGCCGGGTCGGCTAGTTTTAACTATTTATAGAAAAGTTGCAAAAAGGCTGATATATTATTAAAGAAAAGTGCAGGAAGGGTACATTTTTTCCAAACAGTCTTACAATACAATAATAAAAATGTATGTGCCTACATGAACGACTTTATTTCAATCGGTCAGTAACTTTATATTAAATTTGTATGTTTCTGAAACATCACTATTTCTGTAAGCTTTCCAATCATGGTTATATCATTGACACTCCATTGACACATTTAATTTATCAGGGATTTAAACAAAATTTGTCATAACGTTATCAAGACAAAAGCCAGCACAAAAGTAACTATGAAAACTAAAATTTACCTTTCTTTGTAGAGTATGTTTTTTTTTTTTTTTTTTTTGTTTGCTGCCTGACAACCTGTTCTTCCTAAGCTATTCATAATATTTTTGTGGGGTATTTTTACATGTACGTAAAAGTTTTGACTTTCAACTAGTTAGCGTTAAGTAAACTCGTCTTCACACACATATCACCAACTATAACTTAAAGTTGTGAACCCTAAATATGCATATGGCAAAGTTTTTAGTGACTAAACTTCAACTAAACAAACGGAATGGCAATTTGTTCATGATTGAGTTTTAGTTGATATACAAGTTAAGCTAACAGATTTTCTACATGGCACATATGCTTTGGATTGCAAAACGCACTGCTAAAGGATTTGCTCCCGTCCTTCCGCTTTTTAACGACCATAAACAACTCTGTCCACGCGCAAAAACTTTGTCACATTCAAATGGTCAATTCCATGCTAAGGCGTCCAATTGTTAAAATGACTACAAATTAAAGTCATCTGCCGGCTGCAAATCCCTTATAAGCAATCTGTCATAGTTGGACGCGCGTTTGTGTGTGTGGGTGTTTTTTCCTTAACAGCGACGACATCAGCATCATCCAATGAATTGTCAACACAGCACAAAAACTCCAATTATCACACAGCATGAGACGCGACTGAAATAAGTAAAGTTTTTCTGTGACACCTACAAGTGCACTCCACATAGTACACATGCTTTCATACATAAACACGCACGCACACACACACTAGAACTTCCATATTCCCACACATATGCATAAACATAGAGCTTTACGTGGTGAAAACAATGAAAGAGTGAGATTCATATGCAACATTTGTCAAAGCAGCCAGGGTCCTTATGTTCAAAATGTGTCTGCCTCTTACTGCATATGTGGGTGCATAAGTACTACTGCTCCAGGGCTGGTAACTTTGGCATTTTCGTACTTTTTCATACTTTTTGGGGAGAAAATCGGGATTTTCCTAGCATCTGAAGTAATAAACAAATACTAAATGTTGTTACCAAAAGTGAATTTAGAACTTTCCACATATGTCATTTTCTATTGCGATTCTATCAAACCCTTTATTGTGAACACATTAATTACATTAACTTATTGTTTTCGCTGACCAAATACTTGCAAGATGTGAAGATGGGCGATAGTTCCCAAAGCCGTGGTAAACAGCAATTCTCCACTGTTCTCAGAACTTCTAGCAAACAAAAGCATACACAACTTTAGTCCCAAAACTAACCGACCTAACATAGAAGACACAAAAAAGTTACGAAAATTTTTCCTTATTTTTCAATATAATCTCCTTTTTGCTCGATACACTTTTTCCAGCGATATTCATTAGCTCCTATACCCTGTATGTATATAGCAAGAACTGTCAAACTTCTTAAAATAGCCATCAACCGCAGACTCCAACCTCTCATTGTTGGCAAATCTTTTATTACCGAGCCATTTTTTCAAGTCTGGAAATAGTCCGAGGGAGCTAAATCTGGCGAATAAGATGCGCGATGAAGCAATTCGAACTTTAATTCTTTGATTAATTCTTTTATCTCGCCTTTTTCGCCGAATGCCGCCTCCCATGCGCATCCCAAAAAACATATGTCCACTGCTTTTACTGTTCCTTTACCACATCCATGGTTATAAATCATCGCAAAAATTACTGAAACATCTTCACGACGCTGTTTTTGCTCTATTGAAAGCAAGCGCGGCACCCATCTTGCACATATCTTTCTCATTTTCAAACCTTCGATCAATATGCGATGTATAACACTTTTTGAAATGCATATCATTTCAGGTAGCTCACGCACCTTCAGCTGACGATCATCCAATACCATTTTATGGATTTCCTTAACAGTTTCTGGCGTAGACAGCTCAATTGGTCGGCCACTAAAATGTTTGTCTTGGTAGCTTGCACGGCTTCGTTTAAGCTCTGCTACCCAATATTTTACAGTCGTAAACCAAGGAGCAGACTTCCCCAGAGTAGAATCCACCTCGGGTTTAATATTGGTTGAAGTGAGACCATTCAAATGGAAATATTAAATTACATAATTTTTTCCATGTTTACAAATTCACTGAGATGGTTTACTTTGGTCCAAGTAAAAATACTAAACAACATATCGCCTTGAAACTAAAAACATCTGGTTTATATGCTTGCCACTTTTCAGCAAAATAGTGTTTTTTAAATTACTATCAGCATCTACGCGTTTTGGAACCGCCCTCGTAGCTACGGTAACAGTGTATATAACATTTCCCACTACATTCCATTCTATGCTTTCTCAGACACCATGAAGAGCACATAGAATGGCTGTTGAATGTTGCTACGTGAAGCAGCTCAAATGACATTTCTTTTAATTCTTATATTCTTTTCATATTAATTTGAAAAATACTATATTTTTATAATATTTCCCCATTTTTCATGTCCAATATCTTCCACTTGTTACAACAAATTCTTCTTTAGTTCGTATAAACTATACTTTCTTTATTGATTTGGAAAATAATATAAATGTTAAGCCTCTTAAGTGTTTTTAAAAACTAACTGAATTCAGATGTCTTTCACGCTAGGTGACCCTTTTGTGGCATCATTATTCTTTACTGTGCAGATTGCTCACAATTTTGTAAACCATGAGGAGTGGTTTCGTTTAGTAAACAACCAATTTGTTATCTACACAAGAAAAAATCAGATGTGTTAAGAGCGGCAGATTTTTGGGGCTAACAGAAATTTCTTGAAATCAATTCGTTGGAATCAATTCGTTCGCCGCCATTTATGCCACTACAGTTATAACTTTACGATAAATTGCACCATTTTGTTTAAACCGCATTGAGAGTTGAAAGAGATTCGCTTTCAACGTAGTTCTGGAATGAAAAAAATCCTCCAACATTTTTAACAGAATGTTGCTATATTAGCATTCATTAGCCACCTTATATATTCGTAACTGTCGTTAATATCTTTGCTGTTCTAAACATGTCCCATGATATGGGTAGCACGGCAAGGATAATGAGAGTGAAATCTAACATTAAAATATCTTGTAGTAATGTTAGGTTGAAATTTGGCAAAATCGGCCAAGAAGATTTAAATTTTTGTATTTTTGACCAATTTTACCGTATGTTCTAAAAAGAACTATTCCAACTTATAAAAGGTGTCCCAACAAGAACGCAAGATTTAAATGACTGACGCAGCAATTGAGTTGTTTCTCTGGCTGTATAACATGTGGCGCCGTCTTGTTGAAACCACATGCCGTCCACATTCATTTCTTCAATTCTAGGCACGAAGAAACTGGTTATCATTTCACGATACCGAACACCATTGACTGTTTGCGCTTGACATGGCTGACATAAAAAAAGGTCCAATGATTCCTCCAGCCCAAAATCCACGCCACACAGTGACACGTTGAGGATGCATTTGCTTCTCTTGAATCACTCGAGGATTTTCCTCACCCCAAATGCGACAATTCTGCCTGTTGACGAAGCCATCAAGATGGAAATGGGCCTCGTCACTGAAGATGATTTTATCGGCAAAATCAGCATTTTCATGTTATCTCTGCAATACCCAATTAAAGAACTCCCTTCGCTGTCCATGGCCAGCTGGCTTCATTTCCTCAGTCAACTGAACTTTGTATGCATGAAGATGCAAATCTTTCGTCAAAATTCGTCGCAAAACTTTCACCATTTTGGTAAAACAATTTCGCAACGAGAATGCGTTGTTCATAGCGCTCCATTTTTACTAACCTCGTACTTTCTACTAGCAAACAATAACAATTGTTCAAATGTCAAACAATGACACTTCGGATGGCGCCAAATTTAAATCTTGCGTTCTTGTTGGGACACCCTTTATAAGTGTTAAATAAGAACTTATTAATACAAAGACTAAATCCAAGTTTTAAAAAACCATTCTTTTTCAGAATTATTATATAGGTAGTATTTTTACCACTTATTCGTTAACTAACACTATACGTAAAGGTATATAAAATACACTGAATAGGATCTTCCCAACTCATAAACTCCAGGGGAAGGGTGCTAAGAAATACAAATTTTCACTGGAAATCTGGCAAGGGGGCACTTCCATTTACAATCATCATCATCGTCATCATTACATCTTTCATAGAACTGTGGACAACTACCAATGATGATAGTTATATAAGATGCGGGCCGATTGAACTTATAATGTATGTCCAACTTGGCGCAATATCGACTTGTGTGGTTTAAAAAAATCGCCGGATATGAGAAAGTTATTTTAAAGATTTTTTCAAATACATAAATACAATGAATATTCAAATTATCAAATATTTTCTGAATCCTGTTTGTACCAATTTGGTCATAATATCACATTTATTTGTAAATGACAAAAAAGTAGCCCTCTTCTTGAACCGCTTCTGGATCCAAAGAATTGATTAAGATGCTTTTCTTTTGCTGTTCGCTTTTTGTTTAGTTTTGCTGGATTTGTGTTGATGCAAGATTGTTCAATCGTTTGTTTAATCACAGACAACCCTGGATGCACCACGATTGAATTTTCCAGATAATTCATTGCAACGGCAGTGGCTGATCGTGGCACGATGGTTAAAATATGCGAATATCACGTGTATGATCGCCCACTTCGATATATCTGGCAAATATTTCGAGTAGTCGAGAAATCTATAAATCTAGTCTAGATATAGTTGGGAATCGTAATTAAGCTATAGGTCTCTTTGAGTGAGTCTAAAAATAGAATCCGTACCATATCGCTGAATGTAAGAACAACACTTGTATATAATTCATTAAATTCAATGGAATTTGTTCCTTTTTACTATTCTGGTTGTACGGCTGAAATAATGTTTTTTATGCTGATAGGAAATGCGTCAGTTCCGCGAAATGCGTCATGCTTTTGCCTTAAAAATATTGATTTTTTTGTCACATCCGATTCTTTAATAGCTACACAAATTTGCTGGTTGTAGATGGAGATTAAAAGGTTGTTGTTAGTTGTTAAATTTGAAGATTTGAGAAAAGATGTCGGTACTAAAAAAACTAATCTTGGCACTGGATTCCATTATTGGCTACATAATTATTTGTTATTAAATTGACGAAAAAGTATTCGCTGATTTTATAGGATGGCTTCGAGAGTTTTGTTGAAGGCGAATTTGAAATAGACTGAATTGGGCCACCACACAAAAAACGGTATTTGAATAGATAAGGAATCGACAAATAGTGATTTCCAAATTTTACTTCCTAATACTTTTTCGCTGCTTGCGAAGATGGCCACTATATTTTTGTCATTTGTGGCCGATGATAGACAGAGGAATGTAGTCTTTGCTACCAGTCATGTTTGAAAAAAGTGATGTTTACTGCAGCTTTCTTCATTATAATTTTCATTTCAAAAATTGATTATGCGGAAAACGTTGTTACGTTGCCTAGGAATTTATTTGACAACGAACATGGTGGTAAGATATTCACCTATCTTCACTGAAGTCCTCCTATCGGCCGGATTCAGTGTTAAAACACGTATTAATTTTGTAGGCATACATAACTAAGCCAAGTCTTCTTACCCACCATTAAACGCCACAATCTCATTAAACTCTGAAAAATGTACTTTTTTCCATCATCTTTGATGTGTGTTCGTCATTTGCTGTTAGTCGTCGCTGCCGCCATATTTGTTACTGTTTGAGATTCTTCTTGCATTTATTATCATCATCTATGTGTGTGCGTATACCGAGCAATGTATGTCCTGAATGTGAATTATTTTTTGTGTGCTGGCATCGTTGTCCTTTGGATTCCAGAGTGATATAATTCTTACCCACAGGATTTTTAAACATGCGACATCTGTTTGTGTGCAGCATCCTCGTAAAGCATAATAATATGAAACCACTTTTGTTGCCACTCATGTGGTGGTGGCATTTCATACTTATTTTCAGTTTTCATCGACTATGTGCAAATGTGTTGGCTCCCTCTTTTTAATTTTGTTAAAGTTTTCAGTAAAAATGTTGTTGCATTACTCCAAAACAACGGGAGCACAAATATCATCACATGCCCAAAAAACGAATACATACATATGTACATAAGATTCTGACACAATCACACATTACTGCAGCTTATGTCCCAAAGAGCGGTTGCTCGCTCATTTAAACAAATGTAATTTTCTTTGTAACAAAACATTTTGTGGTGATTGCATGTCTCTTAATTTTTCTATAGCATGTTTAACATGCGAAATACTGCTGGAATGAATACCACTGACTGGGAAACGCTATTTGGCTCCTGGGTTTGTGCTAACAACCTCCAACAGTGCTCAGACGAACGAAACGTCATCTTGACGCAGCTACATTACACACTCATATGAGAGTAAACACAAACAAATTCATACAAGCGGACAAGGACAATTGCATCAATTCCTCCAGCCATCAAGTCTTGTAAGCGGGCATGAGGGATGACAACAAAAGCTACCCAGTGCAATGCACTACGACTGGCTACGGAGATGTATGAAAACCTTTGAAATTAACACAAATTGAATTTTTGTGCAACCAAGCGACTGATGAACCAGTTAGCGAAGCTCTGTCAAGAAAGTATATGATGTTAAATTTAAATAATCATGGAGCAGCAGTGCAATGTAAATCTCCTCTAATTGTGTGCTTAGCAACTTTTCGAAATTTTGGAATACGACTGCATAGAACAAATTCATTGAAATCATTTTAAATCATTTTAATTAGGTGCATACTTACTATGTTTTTTTGTTTTTGACCAGAAGATGTAATTTTTGTAAAATTCTGTTATTCTTACATATATTTATTATTTACGTACGTACACGTACATATTTATTATTTTTTCATAATTCTATACGTTATCTTACAAATTTTATGTTTTTCGATGCAAATGAGCGTAATTTGCTATTGATTTGTTATGCTATAATTCACCTCAATAAGTGAGCATAATTTCCAGCTATTGAAGTTTATTTATTTGCTGTACGATCTTTGCACAACTTTATAAAAGGTATTTAACATCTTACTATGGCGAAAATCGGGTAAATTTGTGTTCCCTTATGGCATAGGTATCTTTATGGTTGCAAATTAACAAATGTTTCATATACATGGTAGCGTATAAATCGTACTGTTATTTAAAGAGGTTGAAAAAGGTTTTTACGCAGAACTGCGTCGAAGACGTATCCGCTTACAACAACATTTGGCTAGACCCGTTATGGCGGCGCACCAACGAAAATTCCCAAACAAATTGATATCCAAAAACTCCACTTTCCCCCAAGGCCACCTGACCTGACGCGCACCAGACATTTTTTATATGGCTAGTTCAAGCAAGAGGTGTACAAAATGAAATCAGGAAATTTGACTGAATTTAAACAGTCCATTAAAATAATACTTGAGGCAATCCCGCAATGAATAATTTTCTGATCAGGTGTCACAGCGTGAATAAGCACGAAAGTCACTTACGGTCCATCGTCTTCAAAACCAATTAGTCTTGTAAAATAAAATTCAACTTACTATTCAATAAAAAAGATTAATGAAACACATTGATTAAAAAAAAAGTTATTTGAATTTCTAATTGTAGGGCAATTGCTGCGCCACCCCGTATCAGAAAATGCAGCGAAAGATTTACTTCTTAATATAGAGTTACCCATTAATAACCGCCAGTAACCCAAAATGAAACATTTATTACATATATAATTTGTAAAGTTAATGTGCAGCTACGCAAAGTTGCATCGAATTTTGTTTAATTTTTCATAATCAACTTTTTGTTGAATTTTTTTTTCTTTCCTCTGCTTTCAACACAATATAATAAACTTTTATTATTTCTTTAGCACAATTTTTATTTATTGACTTGCCGATCTGGCGAGACTGTCAGCTGTTAAATACCTGTCGTCTAAAGTGTTATTTAGTTAGTAAAAGGTTTGCTATTTAAGAATATGAATCGTTTAACAACCGAAGAACTCGTAAAAATATTTAAAACTTACTACAAAAGTGGTGACTCCCATGTGGGCTCTTAATGGAACATAAGCTTCTTCAGCGATGAAGCTCATTTCTCGGTGGTTACGTCAACAAGGAAAATTGTCGCAAATGGGCCTCAGTGAATCCAGAATTAATTATGGAAAATCCAATGCATCCGAAAAAGTAACTTTATGGCACGCATTTTCATCGAAGTCATAGTTTTAAGTGTCCTATTTAACTTAATTTGAAAACAAAAAACGGATAACTCTTTATTTCTGAAGATTTTACAAGACTTACCGCGATTTTGCGGTATACAAAATTGCCTTCCGACAGCATTGATTCATTAGTCTAGAAAATATATTCAAATTTTATATTATGAGAGCGGTGCCAAAACTAGCCGCCATAACAAAGAAAACACAAAAAAAGGTGGGAAGAATTCCTTTATTTATGGACATAATATCCTTTTAGCTCGATGCACTTCTTCAAGCGATATTTAATAGCCCTGTTTATAGTAAAAGCTGTGAAACTAATTGAAAGAGCCATCAACCGCAGACTCCACTTCTTCATTGTTGGCAAATATTTCACCACCGAGCCATTTTTTTAAGTTTGGAAATAGATAGTCCCAGGAAGCTAAATCTAGCGATTAAGGTGCAATTGAAGCAATTCGAAATTTAATTCATTAATAGGATGTGTGAACTGGAACATTGTTTTGAAGAAACAGCACTTTCTTCTTCGACAAATGCGGACTTTTTTCTATAATTTCATCACCTGAAAGCTGCAATAAATTAGCATAATATTCAACGTTGATCGTCTTTCCTTTCTGAAGATAATGAGTAAAAATAGTCCCATGGGCATCCCTGAAAACAGACGTCATGACCTTGCTTGCGGATAGAACCGTCTTCTCTAATTTTGGACACGATTCGCCCATTCCAGTCCACTGCTTTGACTGTTCTGTGGACCCATGTCTCACCCATTGTTATATATCGACGTAAAAATTTGGTTTTATTGCGGTGAAACATCGCCAAACACTTTACTGAAACATCTTCACGCCGCAGTTTTTGCTCTATTGAAAGCAAACGCGGCACCCATCTTGCCCATATCTTTCTCATCTGCGCATCTTCAGCCAATATACGATGTATATCACTTTTTGAAATGCCTATCATTTCAGCTGGCTCACACACCTTCAGCCGACGATCATCTAATACCATTTTGTGAATTTTCTTGGCGTGGACACCTCAATTGGCCGACCACCACTGTGTTCGCCTTAGCAGTTCTGCTACTCAATATTGTACAGTTGTAAACGAAGGAGCAGACTCCCCCAGAGTAGAAGATAGCTCGGCTTTATTATTGGTTAAACTGAGAACTTTCAAATGGAAATATTGAATTACATGAATGTGACCAATTTTTTTCATGTTTACAAATTCACAGAGATCGTTTCTATTGATTTTAGGTTTAATTCGGCGATAGCTTGATTCTTGTTCTTAAAAGCAGTCATCAACTACTTAAAAAAAGCATTAGGTTCTGCATGTTGCGTTTGAAAATAAACGAAAATGAAATGAACTAACGATCTTCGGTGGGACAACCGCATATCAACGAGTGTTTTATAGATGTTGCAGTGTAGGAAACACAAATTGGTAGTAGAAAGATTTGGATTTGGATTCCGTGAATACTATAATTTTATTTTTAAATTCTAATTTTTCTAATAATTGATAAATTGAGTTTATTTGGTTTTCAAATTTACCTCAGCTAATAGGTTACAAGACCGTAGTACGATAATTATTACACACGTTTACCGTGCCCATGGTTGTGGGCTAACGCACGCTTTGAGTAGTCGAATATTCGGCAGATCTTATAAAGGCTTCTCAAATAGATGAACGGAATATTCGTTGAGGATTGAGTCCCGTTCAGAGGGTTTTAATATAGAATACTTACTGAATTTGAGTAGCTGCCGTATGTCCCATTTATGGGAGTCATGGGTTCTTGTTTTTTTTTTTTTTTTTTTTTTCAAAATTGGACTTTATTCATCAACACAGCCTCATTCAACAGTTGTGTAATAAGTCCAAGGCTTCCCTGATATTTGAATGCATTTGTTTCTATATCAGAATTTGTTGAGATCCTTGGAGTTTCCATTGGATTCTAATCACTTGACAAACATTTTAGTCATCAACTTAAGACACAGTGCCCTGTCTTTGTGAAAGATAACTTTTTCTTCTTTATTTGCCAGTACATTATTTCTTTATTTCGGCCTTCACTCAACTGATAACAAAATGAATTGGTTATTTAACACTTCTACTTTTCTTAGATTATAAATGAATACCATAACTTTACTGCCGATTTACATTGCTCTCAACAAGTCCTTTCTACTCAGCGAACCTGCGATTTGATTCTGGAGGGTTGTGGCCATTGTCGCAATTTGCATGAAAAAAAGACCTTTTTATTGCGTTTAATCTGCTCCAAACAACGCTCTGAATTAATAACACATTGATGTTTCTATTCATCTGTTGGCCATTTTCCTAATACATAAATTGCCATGAAAAATGGTAAAAAAAGGAAATAAAATGATGAAATGATAATGTTATTTATGACAATATTCTTTATGTCATGAGGTCTAACCGGGAATTTTTTTCCTGGGTATATGTAAATTTCACGCTTTCTAAAAAAGTTGAGACGAGTGTGGATGCTTTTATATACTTAATTTATGAGTTCCGAACACTTCTCTCAGGCATCCCAATTTTCAAGTAAGTCTTTAGGTAAAATTTTGAGAAAAGTTAAACAAATTTATTATCGCTTACTTTACTTTAATGCTGCTGTTCTTACTTAGAAGCTGTAACTCAATGGACCAATTTGTATAATTTATGATCCTAAAAAAACTTAATGGATGCCATACATACGCCAATTTGGTCGGTCCTAAAAATCATTTCCAAATGGAATTTCTGAAATAACAACATCCAATATAGTACAACTTCTTTTCTTCTTATTTGGAAGCATTTAGGTAGGGTGAAAATCTTATACAACTTAAAGAATTTCAGCGCTTCCATTTGTGGAAGGGATGTGTTTACAAGCAGCATTAAATTCCGATATTGAGTAAAGCTTGCAAGATAAATACTATGCTAACGTATGAAACAATATCTGATATCAATGGAATAAGCTCAGAGATGCAACTCAGTTGCTAAACTGTCAACAATTTAGCAAGTGGACTTGGTAGCTCAATTTATTTGTTTTAGGGCAATTGGTTGTGGTTAAGAGATCTTCAATTTAGTACTCAAAGTAAGATCTCTCTTACTGCATTGCATCAACACAAAGAGCGAACTGGATGGTTGTAAAGGGTTATCCATTTCTCAGTTTCATCGCTGAAGAATTTTTTTCAATTGTTTTTAACAAACCACGTTTTAACCCACGTTTGTTTTTAACTATGTTTACGCGTTCTTTTGTTGTTAAACGGTCCATATTCGTAATGGATATTTTTGGGGCCTCACTGAAGTCCAAAATTTGAATTTTTAGTTTACTTTTATTATTTTAGATAGCACACGAAAGACAAGATTTCACACTCAAAAAAACTACTCAGATAGTTATGTGATTAGTTGATTCAGAACAGTTTGAGCGCGTGTCAAAGAAGTACGCCAACTAAGAGAAAATACGTCATATACGTATGCTGACTTCACTTGGAATTCGAAGCAAAATTTTTCCACCAGAAAATACTGTTTTTTTTCCTGAGAAAAATGTTCTTATGTGGCAGCACCAACCACTTTTTTGATGAAGTCGAAATCATGTACATTTTTACTTGGCAATATGTTTCATAATACATTTGTAAACTTGAAAATGAAATAGTAATAAAGAAAGACACAATTTAATAATTCTGCCAATATAAATATTATCGAACATATTACGACGTAATAACATCAAAGCCTTCTTCGGTTGTTAAACGGTCCATATTCGTAAATGGCAAAGCTTTTGGTAAATAAATAACAATTCAGATGCCAGGTGTTTAACAGCTGACAGCCTTGCCAAACCGGTGGTCTTGAAGCCATCAAATGGATAACCCTGGTAGTAAGTGAGGTGGTAAACTTTGGCATATTTGTTGCTTAGGAAGTTTAGCAGATTTTTTCACTTTTTAAATTATTCATATTAAATTTATTTAAATTAATGGTATGTTTCTCTGAATGAAGAACAGTGTTACGTCTAATTAAGCTGACACAACGGATGTTAACAGTAATACAATTTTTCTTAATTAATTAATTAAATAAGCTAAAGCAGCGGATGTTAATAATAATAAATATTTCGTGACATTCTTGTAATAATTTAACAGTTGTCGATTTCAATATTTTTGAGCACCATAAATTTCCAATTTACATCGCAATTCACCCCAATTTAATCAATGCTTTTTTTACATATTTCTCTAGTATCTTTGTGAAAAAGCCACAGGATAGCGCGATATATATTTAGTTTCTTAAAAAAAAAACTGTTTTTCTTCGTTACAGCTGCTTTAGCAAAAGTTATTGTTATTCCCTTGAAACTTTCATATATAATATCGCAAAACTTTACAAGCGTCAACTTTCCTAAAATACTATGACCTTATGGCTTTATGCGCTGCAACAATCTGACCACCTTATGCGAAAATATCCCTTCAACAACAATTTGCATTTAAAGTATGTTTATTTTCCGTTTAATGCCCTCATAGTATCCTGTTTGGTGATCTGGTTTCCTTGGTCTCTGAACGTATTATGAATTTTCATGGGGATGATGGGAAATGGGAGTACATTTTTTACTTTACAGCACAACATATATAGGTACTCTCTTTATATATACATATGTAGGGGTAAATATGTTTAAATAATTTTAAATGTGCAGTCACTGGCACGCGTCGTGGAAGTTGTTAGCTTAAAATATGTTGATACAATTTTAGCGTGTGTGAATTGCAGTTTTGTATGCACGTTCAACTGTCATGTTGTTTTCACTCACCGCACAGACATACACACCATCGTCAGCGAACCCCCTCGTGACCAGATATTTCTGCCCCCCCACAAGACCATTTGTTCTACTGTGCGCTACCATGTTAAATCAATGTTATTTTGTTTTGTCATTTCTTACACAATGTAGATTTAAAGTATTGCACGGTGTTTGGCGCATTTGTCAAAGTCAGCTTAACAAGTTTGAAAATCGTGTTGAACTTTTACATGCAGCAAAATATACTTGTTGTATATACGCCCGGTGCAGCGAACAGAGTGTGACAGAAATTACAATAGAAAATTGGTGGGTGACAGTGCAGGGAGCTAAACAAATGAAGTGTCGCTGCACAAATACAAGAGTGCACTGAAAGCGGCATTTGCCGATATATGAAACAGGCATTGTACTAAACGATGCATTTTGAAGAGCTGATTACGCTAGTGTTAAACTTTTAATTTTTAGCGGATATTTTTGAGGCCTCACTGAAGTTCTAAATTTGAATTTTTAGTCTTTTTTTATTATTTTAGATGGCACTAGGGAGATAAGATTTCGCCCTCAAAAAAACTACTCAGACACTTATGTGATTAGTTAATTTAGAACAGTTTGAGCGCGCGTCAAAGAGGTACACCAACTAAGAGAAAATACGCCATATACGTATTATGCTGACTTTTCACTTGGAATTCGAAGCAAAATTTTTCCACCAGACAACACTGTTTTTTTTCTGAGAAGATTTATCTTATGTGCCAGTGTCAACATCTTTTTTGTTGATTTTCAACACTGAAGTCGAAATCATGTACATTTTTACTTGGCAATATGTTTCATAACACATTTGTAAACTTGAAAATGATAATAAAGAAAGATACAATTTAATAATTCTGCCAATATATTATCGAACATATTATGACGTAATAACATCAAGGCTAGCTGCTGTTAAATACCTGCCATCTGAAGTGTTATTTATTCGGAAAATGTTTGCCATTTTCGAATGTGAACTGTTTAGCAACCGAAAAACGCGTAAAAATAGATAAAATTTACAAAAGTGCTGATTCGAACGTGGGTTTTCAATCGAACAAAATTTTCTCCAGCGGTGAAGCTCATTTCTCACTCGTTGGTTACGTCAACAAGCAAAATTCTGGCATATGGGGCTCCAAGAACCCAGAAGTGATTGTGGAAGAGCTATTGCATTCAGAGAAGGTGATTGTTTGGTGCGTATTTTTAGGAAAATGATACTGGACGAAACGTTACCATCAATTCAGAGCGCTATGGCCATGTGATAACCAACTTTTTTTTGGCCTGCAATTGAAGGTTAAGAACTGGATGATATGTGGTTTCAGCAAGACGGTATTATCGCCGATATGCGGCCGGAAATGTGCGAAGAAGTGGTCGACAACTACCTCAAAACGATTCACTGCTACAACCAATCCAGAGACTGCCATTTAAATGGCATTGTATTTCCTACATGATGATAAGGTTCAAGCATTAAAATGAATACAAGTTTCATCGGAACCATAGCTTATGTATATTTTATTAACGTTTACTTAAAAAAAAAAAGAAAATCGCTACTATTTTTAATGATGACAACATCAAATTTTACATCGGTCAATATCAACATTTTGTTGGCATCGCTATCTGAATCCAAAATAGGTCAGAAATAATTCCCAATTATTTTCATAAACTTTAATTGTTAATTTGTTTAACACAAATACATTTTTAAAATATATTTGTAATTTTCCGACAATTGACTAACCGAAGTGGAAACCCTTTTTCAACTGGTTATTCGAAAATGACAATTTTGAAAAAAACCGGCATTATGTTTCAAAGAAAATATCTGGTTTGCCGGATATTTTGAATATTCTGTACACAGCGTTATTTAGATAAAAATCTGGTTATTCAAATATCATCCACTGGACGACGAATGGATTGGCATTGCCGTGAAATTTTCCATTCCCTTTACGCTTGCAATGCGAATACATTTCTCTGTCGAAATCAATCTATAAAGTTAACCCAATTTATTATGGCGAATGGAATACATAACTTTAATTTATACGTCGTTTAGTGTTTTTGGAGTTTTGTTCATGGTCTTGTTTTACAATATTAGATATTTTTGGTTCATTTTTTTAAATACTCCCCTATATATGTACAACAGCTAATTCCATTACAGTTACAATGAGACATTAAAAACCAATAGAATTACGGTCATTTCGTGTTACATATCAATTAGTTTCATTTTGAATAACTCAAACTCGATATTGTAGTGAAACGTGTCAATCAAAATGAATAAATTACGAATTGTGACTAAAATATACGTATTTTATGGCTGTTCCACAATCAAATATTCAATAAAGTATTTTCAGCCCATTATATATAGCCATTAAAATGTTTTATAAATATTTGATTAAATTTTATTATTTTTGCCGAACCATATTCATATAGCTATGGACAATTAGAAACTTCTTGTAAAAAAACTAAAACGCGTAATAAACATATGTTGCATGATGTTTTTCATAAAGGTCGGGTTTTAAGGGCTCATAACAATCGCATAGGATTCCTGAACTGTTTGTTCTCCTTTATTCGTATAAACAAATTCGTTTGAAAAACATTTTACCTAAAGCTAAACAAATCAAAGTGCAAATCTTCTTGGGTAATAAATTCTCAACTCGATCTTTTTTTCAGTTTGGTTTCAGTCTACTACATCCGTTCGCAAGACTAAGATTTACTGAAAAAAGGAACATTTAGTCGGTGTTAATATTCCAGGCATACATTGCTGATGGTATCTCGTATGTTCCATTCTTTTTTGTTTTCTGTTCCTCCTTTTAAAATGAAGGGTATCAATTATTACTCCTTTGGTAGAGCAACAACAACCAATATAATAGCTATTGTGCCAGCACACACAAATTTTGTTTTCAGCTGTAAAATCTGTTTAGCCTCGACTAGTTTAACGCATTTGTTGATATTGATTGATGTTTTCTTTCCTCAAAAGCAATTTGCTAAACAAAAGAAAAGGATAGTGGATCTCTGTAGGGGATCCATCAAATTTGAAGGTACATGTTGCATACGCTGGTGTTCAGATATAACATGGCTAATAAAGAGTTTAAATTAATGTTTTAACAATTTTGTGGGATTTAATTGATAGTAGCGACGAAAGTATATTTGTGCTTTGGGGCATGTTTTTTAATAGTGTATACATATATACATATACTTCTGGTTAATTCTGTCTCACAGAGCGGTTATATAAATAGGTCCATATAATACATTTATACAAATATATACATATATACGAGGATGGTCTCAAAACTAGCCGACCTAAAAGACAAGACACAAAAAAGTTCCGAAAAATTTCCTTTATTTTTCAACATAATCTTATTTTTAACTCAGAACTGTCAAAACTCCTTAAAATGGTCATTAATCGCAGACTCCACCTCTTCATTTTTGGCAAAACTTTGACCACGAAGCCATATTTTTTCAAGTTCGGAAATAGGAAATAATCACAGGGAGCTAAATCTGGTGAATGAGGTACCTGATGAAGCAATTCGAATTTTCATCCACTAATCTTGAAAACCTTTCTGCGAATTGATATTCAACTAATAATTCTTTGGGATCATGGAAATGGATCAGCTTGTAGACTCTTTTTGGCTTATTTGAAGGGCGTATAAAACTACACTAAAATAAGACAGAAAATGCAGAACATTTTATACAAATTGTGAACAATCCACAATTTTAAAAGTTAAAGAAAAAAAGATTCTTCATTAAAGGCAAGTTGCTAATTAGAAAAATTGTCCAATTGATATTTGAAGTCTGGCCTCCAATGACTGTTATGGTTGTAAATGCCAAATTTAGCTTCAGCGAAAAAGATTTAGATCAAATAATGAGGTCATTACCTCAGCTAAAATGTATTGCGGGAATCACAATAAATCCTTCTCCAAGAAAACAGATTGAAATGTTCGAGAAATGTCTTGAAACAGATTATACTCGTACTGTTTAGATAGAATTAAATATTTTCAGAAAATATTTCGAATAATATATGATGACAGATTGTTAGAGCCTTGTAGTCATAGAAATGGCAAAGCCCAGAAAATAACACAGAGTGCGTTGAGTGACATGAGATAGTAACAGAGTCTGCACGTAATTCAATGAGAGGCGCCGCACAAGGAGAGATAAAACTTCCTATGATTTTTGAGATTCTGCCATGGATTGGCGAGGAATTGATGAAATATTGAAGAGTTTGGAATTATGTTCTGTATAAGCCTTATAAGTAGTATTATTTTAATCGCCATTTCATTTTGTAACATGGATAAACTACCAAGATAATCGCGAATATAGCAAAGTATTGGACAACTTAGCACGCAGGCAAAGTTTTGAAACTGTAAATACCTTCAGATTCCCACAAAATAGTAGCTATGAACTTATTGAAACTGAGAATCTTCTCTCCGCCTTATTAAAAGCATAAATTTATAATTTTTGTGTAATCATCTAAGTCGGTAGTTTAAAAATAATTGACCAACAGTAAAGATTTTTCCCCGTTTTAAGGCCAAGATTAGGTTTTCGTACCTACAACTACTGAAAATTTTATTTTTTACGACATCTACTATAGCAGATTGTGTTTTCAGACCTTTATTTAATATAAAAGTCCTTGAAATACAAATTGAAATTTAAATACTACTCACCTGAAAATTGGTCCAAAATCTCAGCTCATATCTAAAAAATAAAAAAGAGAAAATTCAATAAGAAGTTTGCATAGAAACTGGAAGAAAATGTAGCAGATCGTGTATTTTTATATGTTAAAAAATTATTAAAAAAAATATCCGTTTCTGTTGAAAAAAACGACCTGTAGTTTTCACAAAATGGACAAATTTATTAATTAAGCAGTGTGGATGTGTGAACTGGAGCATTATCCTGATGAAGTAATACTTTCTTTTTCGCCAAATGCGGCCATTTTACCATAATTTCATCACCTAAATACTGCAATAAATTGGCATAGTATTTGCATATTCTTCGTTGATAGTTTTTCCTTTGTGATGGTGTTCAATAAAAATAATCCCATGCGCATCCCAAAAAAACAGATGCCATGATTATCCGCAAAAATTCGGCTTTATTGCAGTGAAACATCGCCAAATACTCTGTTGAAACACCTCCACAACAGCGTCGTATATTGAAAGCAAGCACGGCACTCGTATTGCGCACAACTTTCTCATCTTTAAATGTTTGGTCAATATACGATGTATATCAGTTTTTGCAATTCCTACCATTTCAGCTAGCTCTCGCACTTTCAGTCGACGATCATCCGTGTCTGGTGTTGTGGACACCTCAATTGATCGACCACTACAATGTTCATCTTGGCAGCTGATACGGCCTCGTTTAAACTGATACCCGATAAATTGGTCACCGTTAAGTAATTCAATATTTCCATTTAAAAGGTCTCAGTTTAACCAATATTAAAGCCGAGCTAAATCCTATCCTGGGAGAGTCTGGCCCTTCGTCTACAACTGTAAAATATTGGGTAGCGGAATTTCAACGAGGCCGTACGAGCTGCCAAAATGAACACCGTATTGGTCGACCAATTGAGGTGTCCACGCCGGACATGTGCATGATTGAAGGTGCATGAGTTAGCTGAAATAGTAGGCATTTCGGAGAAGATGAAGATGAGAAGTCTGTTCGCAAGATGGGTGCTGCACTTGCTTTCAAAAGAGCAAAAACAGCATAGTGAAGGTGATTCTGTAGAGTGTTTGGCGATGTTTTATTACAATAAGCCGAATTTTTGCACAGACTTATAGCTATGTATGAGACATGGATCCGCTACTTCACACCTGAGACAAAGGAATAGTCAAAGCAGTGGACTGAAATGGCATAATCATGTCCAAAGAAAGCGAATACAGTTCCATATACAGACAAGGTCAGGGCTTCTGTTTTTTGTGATGTGCTTGGGATTATTATTATTATGATTTTTTTTTTTCAAATTACGATAATTTATTGCAGCATTTATGTGATGACATTATAAAAAAATGCCGCATTTGGCTAAAAATAAAGTGGTGTTTCATCAAGACAATACTCTAGTTCACACATTCACTATTGCGATTGCCAAAATTAATGAATTAAAGTTCGAATTGTTCGAATATCACGCACCTAATTCGCCAGGTTTGGCTCCCACGGAGAATTTCCTATTTCTAAACTTGCAAAATGGCTCGGTTGTGAAAGATTTGCCAATAAAAAAGAGGTGGCGTTTGTGGTTGATGGCTATTTTAAGGAATTTGACTGTTCTTACTATAAACAGAGTATAAAAGCTGTTGAATATAGCTGGAAAAAGTGCATCAAGCTAAAAGGAGATTATGTTTTCTATTTTTTATTTTATGGAAAATTTTTTCCCACAATTTTTATGTCTTTTTTGTTAGGTCGGCTAGTTTTGGGATCGTCCTCGTAATATCCAATCTCATAAGAATTGTTTTGTTTAGTAACCAAAAAAAAAAAAAAAAAAAAAAATATGCTGAATTAAATAACCCTTTTTATAGATACCATTTTGAATTGAGTTAATTAATATTAACCTTTTCTCCATAAAATCACTCATCTGCTGCTGTAGACATATCTGGAAATCGTTCTGTATAACATCAGCACGAGACTCATTCATTTAGTTTTAATGTATCGTCAAATGTCAGTAACAGCTTGAAGCGAATGAAGACCCTACAATTCAGCTTTTGAAACATACAGTTCTTTTTATTACTTTTCTATGGCAATTGAAATTTTCTTAGAAGTAAGTACTAAGTACTTGGGAAAGTTTTATTTCTCCTTTGTTGCTGCAGCTTCTACCCCTATTGTAGGCGTTTACTATTACAGCATACTCGTATAGAAGTCTGCCTCACACAAAATGTAAACGTATCGCCTATGTCTTTGCTGTATCGACAACGATGCGACTAAGACGCAGAGAATCTAGCATAATAAGAACTCCTTGAAGTTTTCTTTTTCGTTTCGTCCGTTTTTTTTTTTTGTATTTTTGCGAAAATTGTAATAAAATCACGTTTCACATTGCATACCATTAAATCTCAGCTTCTGATGTTTCATTATAAGATTGCAGTGTTTGTCATGGAGGTGGGAAACAGTAAAGCGCTCAAAGCTCAGTGTGCAATCGTAACAAGCCAGACGTTAATATCAGATGCAAAACAAAAAAAAAAAAAATGTAATAATAACTAGAAGCTTTGATTAAGTTGAATGTGTACCAACAGCTCTGTATGAGCCTCTTCAAACATCATCGCATTCTCAGCCCCTATCAGCCAGCTGCTTTATGCTGCCAAAAGGGTATTGAATTAGAGCAGGTTGAATTCATAATAGACTGTAACAAACGGTAACGCAAGTGCTGAATGCTGAGATTGAATTCACCCTTAAGAATATCGTTATCAACTGGAACATGTACGCACATACTGTATCTACATCTTCTTTTTTTCTTGAGCATTTCTTTGGATGATTCCTTTTATCTTTAAACTTCACTTTGTAAGAAAATTCAAGTGTAAATGAAGTAGTTTAACGCTTCAATGCATAATTTCTAATGTAGAAAACGCAGAAAAAGAAAATAGCTGGGATACACTCGCAAAAGGAGCCAAAAAGGATTCAACTGTCAGAGAGCAGGATATGGCATGTGTGTCACATCCATGCGATCGTTTGCATTTTAATGTAATAAATCCTAATAAAGATTACTTTGTTGCCATCTAGTTGCACATACTCTGGTTACACAAACGTATATAAATACATATATACCTACATACACTTACACACATATTGCAATTTAGGATATTGAAATTGTCTATGGATGTGAGGGTTTGTCATCTGAATGGCACTATATTATGTAGATATGCATATTTTTGTGCTGATGCTGGGGGGAAACTAAATTGGAAAATGGATGATATTGTTTGAATATAAAATGAAATTGTTGTTACATAGTGGATATTAAAATAAACCAAAAAAAAAAAAAAAATGAACATGATCACGCCATTAGGTAGATTAGAACAAACCAATAGACAGAATCAAATGTTAAATTAATTTAGGAGTGCAGTTTGTTGTCTTGTTGTCGAGGACAACGCTTATATTTCACTACACAAAATAACGTGGGGAATATACTTGCGGTGATAGGGGTCTTTACGTTGATTACTGGGTATCTATTTAATGTAGTTTATTTAAGTAAATGTTTGAATTTATTAAAATTTCTGTTCTGATCAAATTTTCATTAAACTTCGTCTCTCTTCCAGGTAAGTTGAAATCCTATAACAATATGTTCCATAAATATGTAAGTACGAAAGTCAATTCACATACAACATAGTCAACAATTTATGACATCGCTTCGGCTGATAATTTTGTCGTCATGATAACACTATTTCAGACTCTTTTACACGTTTATAGAGAAAAAAGATACAGGAAATGCTTATTGAAAGGGAAGTATGTATAGGGTTATCCATTTTACCACACGTAAATCTATGATTTCGATTAAGCTTTTATTTCATTATAATGCTTGGATCTTGCCATTATGTACAAAACACACTCTCATTTAAATAAACATCTCTGGATTGGTTGCTGCTGTGGATTCTTTTGAAGTAGCTTTCGAAAAAATATGGCCCAATGACATCTCCAGACCATATTGTACACAGTCAAATGGAAAACTTTTCACTAAATGCATAACACTTCAAATGACAGATATTTAACAGGTGCCAACCTTACCAGACCTGCGGCTTTGAAACCACTAAATGGATAACCCTATATTTTGACAGCTGAACGGCCTGACAGCTATTTCGGTATTTGTCAAAATACCATCTTATGTGCCCTCAACTGATTGTAGTTTTTCAAACCTTAATGATTTCCCTATCTTAATGGTCTATAACTTCACAAGCTAATTGACAATTTTTAACCATTGGTTAGCAAGCAAACGTTCTCAACGAACAACACACATCAAATATAACTGGTGAAGACTATATTTTGCCGAATACCGTAATAGCTATACGTTCAGACAAATGTCAAAATAGACCATTTCACTAGTTTTTGGATGATCTTGATGGTGACGATGTTGCAACAAACAATGAGCCAAAACTAATTTCACACACTACAACAACTATTCTCGGAAATATGGCAGAACTTCTATCCAAAGAGATTTATGTATTCAATATGCAGTCGAAATTGACCATGAAAGAATATACCACCATAAGGGATGGAAGAAATAATTCGAAGCTTTTAATTTACACTCCAATCCATAAGTAGGAATGAATCGGTTATAATATTTGAAGTACATATAATGATCCCGAGCAAAATGTATATCGACAAAGAGTTTCTTGTGTATTGAGTGGCAATTCTTCGTCCATTTTAACCTAATTAGGAAGACCATTTGTTGTAGCACCTGTAGCAAGTATTGAACCAGCTTTTCTTTCGTTTGCCGACAGTCCGTAATTTCGTTGATACTATCAATACATCAAATGTAATATTCTACCACTGCAGAATCTATTAAGTTTAGCATACTCACATGTCGATTCAATTATTATATCAAACTATATTTTATTCCTGGAACATTATTTGAACTTTCAAATGCCAATGATTGCTTATTCCCTGATGCTCATGTCATCATATTTCGCAATCTGGTAAAAAAAATCGGTACACCGCCAACGATATTGAATATAGGCCAACATGTAATAATCCAGGCTTGATTGCATAAGCTTTTTCTGAATAAAATAAGACATGCAAACAGCATTTTTAGTGAACTGGTCATCGCCAGAATAAATTTTGTCACTATAAAAAATGCATAACTTTATAACCTCTGAGATATAACAATTTTGTTCCTTTAATAGATTTTCCGACCAAGTCTTTACAAAATTTTCACAAAGTGCGTATATTCTTCATCGGCTTAAAAATGTACGTGTCCCCATCTTCCTCATTTTTTAACATAATCTCCTTTAAGTTCGATACAATTTTCCCAGCGATATCCAATAGCTTCTATACCTTGTTTATAGTAAAAAATAGCCATCAACCGTAGACTCCATCTTTTCACTGTTAGCAAATCTTGCACCATCCATCTTTGGAAATAGAAGATAGTCCTAGGGAAGCAATTCGAGCTTTAATTCATTAATTTGGCCATCGCAATAGTAGGTGTGTGAACTGGAGCATTGCCTTGGTGAAACAACACTTTCTTTTTAGCCAAATGTGGCATTTGTTCCATAACTTCATCACCTAAACGCTGCAACAAATTAGCATAATATTCACCGTTGATGATTTTTCTTTTCTGAAGATTTTTAATAAAAATAATCATATAGGTATCCCAAAAAAAAAAACAGACGCCATGACGTTGGCTGCAAATGGAACCTTCTTCGCCTTCTTTGAACACGATTCTCCCATTTCAGTCCAGCTTTGACCGTTCCTTTGTCTCAGGTGTGAAGTGGTGGACCCATATCTCACCCATAGTTCTAAATCGACACAAAAATTCGGCTTTGTTGCGGTGAAACATTGCCAAACATTCTACTAAAATATTTTCACGACGATGTTTTTGTTCTGTTGAAAGCATCTTGCGCACAGCTTTCTTATTTTCTAATCCTCGGTCAATGTACTCGCTCACGCACTTCGACCGACGATCATCCAATTCAATTTTGTGAATTTTCTTACCCGTGTCTGACGTGGATACCTCAATTGGTCGACTACTACGGTGATCGTTTTGGTAGTTCGTACTGCCTTGTTTAGACTCTGCCACCTAATATTTTACAGTCGTAAACGAAGGAGCAAGCTCTCCCAGAGTAGAATCTAGCTCCGCTTTAACCTTGGCATTGAAGATCTTTCAAATGGAAATATTGAATTATATAACGGTGACAAATTTTTTTTTCCATGCTTACAAGCAAATGTTTTATAAGGTTGCCACTTTTCACCAAAAAATTTTTTTTTTACTTCTGGCACCATCTACGAGTATATGTCAGATCGGTTAGTTTTTGGACCACTCACGAAGTCCTTCCCAGATTTTGCAGCATTTTTTAAACAATTCTGTTCTTTAATAATTAAATAGGTAGTAGATGGGGTAAAGGGCTACATCCAGTCACATATATTTTTTCTGAGCCAGCTCAAGCTGTGGGCGTGGTTATTAAAAAATATCATTTATACATTAATGAAAAGCAGCATATTTTGGAGTTTGAAGGACGCGGAAAGGAAACGCTTCAAATTATGTATACTTTTAGGGGCCGTCCCAGTTGTGGGCGTAGTTGTTATATAATAACTATTTGTTATAGCTTATATATATATA
>JAHXMU010000031.1:1648964-1719426 GCA_019455685.1 Philornis downsi | reverse complement strand
ATCCGCAACAGTCAACACGTAAGAGAAGTCAGTCTTTGGATGTCAAAGGAACAACTTTACGACGAATTTTGAAACGTGATTTGCATTTGAAGGCTTATAATATTCAGATAATCCAAGAATTAAATCCCGATGATGCCAATAACCGACTTAACTTTGTCAATTTGATGCTAGAGCGGTTCAACAATTTCAACAACGTGATTTTTAGTGATGAGGCCAATTTTCACCTTAATCCGAGGCTAATCCCCGACGCTTGCATGAACGTCCACTTCACAGTCCTAAGCTTGTCGTGTGGGCTGGGATAACGTCAACCGGTATTATTGGACCTTACTTTTTTTGCGGACGAAAGAGGGCATGCGATGACGGTTAGAGCGAAAAATTATTGCAACATGCTAGCAGACTTTTTGGTGCCAGCTTTGCAAGAACTTCAAGGCAATACCTCGAGGATGTGGTTTCAACAGGATGGGACCACATGTCATACGGCTAGGGTATCCATAGAGCTGCTGAAAAATGTCTTTCCTGGAAAACTCATTTCAAAAAGGGGGGATATTGAATGGCCCCCACGTAGCCCCGATCTCTCTCCATGCGATTATTTTCTATGGGGCTACCTCAAATCGGTAGTCTTCGAGAATAATCCGACCAATTTAGAGCAGTTGAAGAGGAACATTATTCAGGAAAGTAACAAAATACCGAGAACAACTTTTCAACGAGTTTTCCAAAATTTGCGACTTCGGTTCCAAGAGTGTCAAGCAGCCGAGAGAAGCCATTTGGACAACATTATTTTTAAGTCTTAAAAATTCCTATGCTTCTACTTTTTAAAAATACAAATATATTGTTTTTATGTTTCGAAGTTTTTTTTTAAATGAATATTTAAACCGCCAACACCCTTATGGCCCACCCTGTATTTCGTAGATAATGGCAGGGTTCAAGCATTATAATGAAGCAAAAGATTCATCTAAATTATAGCTTTATATGTGTTTTATTTAGCTTTAATTTTGCAACCGAAAAATGGATAACCGTGTATAGTGAAAAATTTCAGTCAGCATATTACTATTTCCCGTTTCTAAAGCATACCAGACATTTAATAATAATAATTGTTTCATTTCTTTGTTGAAACAGAATTTAATACCTGAACCATCAAATCCTTGAACCTTTAACATATTGTATGTATACGTAGGATACATATACATACATAGATATGGCAGTGCCAAACTACAGTATGTAAAACACCTAAAAATCTTTAAATAATATATAAATTACCTTAGGTCGACAGGAAGCATGTACCCAACGATTCCTGTAGTTAAGTGTTTGTTTCATTCAAAAGTATTTAAGCCCAAAGAAAACAAGAAAACAATAAGAAAAGAAAGAAATAAGGCGGAAAGCAAACAGCATGGAACACATGTAAGACGTACGCCGTACATGAGTATACGATATACGATATATAGGGATTTTTTAACACTTACACAAGTGTGTACAAATATAAGTGCGTGCCTCTGTACCTATATATGTACATGCACGTGTATTTGTTTGAAGGTGGCTTACTTAATAATGTATTGTGTGTAATAACTATTTGCTAAATGAGTGTACAGCACCACGTACACGCGTACAGTTGCAGTCAAAATAATAGTAGTGACTTTATGAAAATGTTTTTTTGTTTCGTAGCCTCGCTGTATTTACATTTCTTGCCTGGTTTTTTTTTTTTTCATTTCATAGCTTAATGTAAACACCAAAAAAACTAACCGTTATGTTTGCATTCCATTGTTCTTGTTGTTTTTACAATGTCTAAATTCAGAGAAGAACAAGTTTTTGGCAGTCAAAATAATAGGAGTGCTGACAGAAGTCAACGAACTTTGCAAGTAAACACATTCTTTTTTTGCAAGCTTTGTATATTACGTTTAACAATAAATAATTTTTTTTAGAAGAAGTATAATTTTGATCCATAAGGTGTTAAGATTTGTTTTTAAATGGAAAACGAAAAGAAAGAAAAACGATTGCTGATAAGCTGATTTCGGAGGGAAAATCTTATAAAGAAGTGGAAAATATTATAGGTTGCTCACCGACAATGATACGCAATGCAATAAAGTACACTCCCGTTAGTGAGACAAGTGGCCGTCCGCCAATATTATCAAAAAAATTGTTTCGCGCATAGTAAGGTACTCAAAACAAAACCCTTTTGCTGCCGCTACGGAAATAAAAGACAAACTTTGTGTGGAAGCGAGCGTAGAAACTATCCGCAGACGTCTTAGAGATGCAAGTTTGATAGCGCGAAGTCCAAAAAAAAAAATGCCACTGTTGACGAAAAAACATGTTATAAAGCGACTAAAATTTGCTAAGGAGCATCTAAATTGGACCCCTGAAAAATTGGGGAATATTTTGTGGAGTGACGAGTCTAAAATTGTTCCTTATGGCGGGAAAGGCTCACGAGCCTACGTAAGACGGCCTCCTAATTCAGAATATAACCCTAAATTTATGCTGAAAACGGTTAAACATGGAGGATCTAGTGTTATGATATGGACATGCTTTTCATACATAGGAGTTGGACCCATATACTGGATCAAACACATCATGGATCGCCATCTATACGTAAAAATATTACAGGAAGTGATGCTGCCACATGCTGCGAATGAAATGCCTTTGATATGGGCCTTTCAGCAGGACAATGATCCTAAGCACACAAGCCGTCTAGCAAAACAGTGGTTTGCAGAAAATAATATACGCGTATTGGAATGGCCAGCCCTGTCCCCAGATCTCAATCCCATTGAGAATTTGTGGTGTGACGTAAAGGCTGTGATCGCGCAAAGAAACCCCACAAACAACAGCACATTGTGGGAGGTTGTGAAGGATGCGTGGATGTCCATTCCCGCAGAAAGGTGCCAATATTTAGTGAATTCTATGCCACGACGCTGTGAGGCGGTAGTTGCCAACAAAGGTTTTGCCACAAAATACTAATTAAGATGCTTACCCTTCGTAATATGCATTTAGCCCACGCACCAATTTATTTTAGTTTGTACTAACCATTAAATGAATATTGCTACTATTATTTTGACCGGCTATATTTGAAAGAATTTGTATACTTTTATATTTTTGTAATTATCTTGAATTCTTTTTTTTTTTGTTTATTTCCTAGAATTTATAAAAAAAAACTATGTTAAAAGTTTAAACTTAAAAATTTAGGAAATTATTTTGAAATCTTTTTACTTCATTACAATTTGCGCAGTACCCACTACTATTATTTTGACTGCAGCTGTAGGTGAGTTTCTGCTTTTTAGCTTGGTTGCTTGCGTATGCTATGCTAAGTTATTATAGTGTTTTCTTATCATGGCCAAAAGTTTGTAAACCAATTGACTGTGCTGTGTTATATTTTCCAGCATGCGTGCTATTTTTTCAAGTTTAGTTAATATTTATATCAACTCTCATGTTTGTTTCGTAGACTTAAATATTTTCGAATGTGTTTTATGTTATTCAGTCTAATGAGCACCTTAAATAACCGGCTTTGTTTTGAAGGCAGCCGTAGAGCACTTCTTCGCTCATTTACATTTTTCCACGTTGAAGTGCGGAACATTCTTTGGCTCTGTTTAACGGATATAATCGAAGACATTTGGCGGAAATAAATGCCGAATTTATAACACACGCCTTATGGTGTGTTCTGAGCGGTATCAACGGAATTTCACAAATGTTTTAAAGCTATCGAAGGGAAATTGCGTGGTAATTTGCGATGGCTTCAGAAACAGTATTGGATTTATAAAGGTGTTAAAGTAACAGTTCGTCTTGGGCGGCGATGGATGTAGATGGCAGTAACAGCGTACAACTAAGGCAATTTGTAGTTATAAGGATTTGATATACGATTACACGTCCTAAACTGACACTTCTAAACTTGTTAGTTGATATAAAACCATTTCAATTGCAATGTGGTGCGGGTTAATGTTTTTTCCTACAGATTTCTGCACAGAATTAGTGAACCATACACGCGACATCAAGTGAGAGTCGATTACAGATGTGTAATAAGCATTATCCACGACAAAGCGGATGAGTTTTAAGAATTTTCTTAAACCCAAGAGGAATCATTTACACATTATCCGGCACATGCCCATGGCTGTTAGATTAGGTTAGATCAGTGTGGCAGTCTGAATATACGGACTCACTTAGACTATATACTGTCCATTGAGATACGACGGAAAATTGAGATATGGATGTCCCTAATTTCTCCGTTGAACAATCCTGAGCGCCTCAAAAAGCTCTTAAGTCAGACAATATCTATATCGTCCACATCTCCTAGGTCCTAATGAAATAAGAGCATAACTCGGCTGAAGTTTGTAAGGTTGTCCTTAGTCTTACCAGCTCGTCTGCTCTGCAGTTCCCTGGTATGTCCCTGTGGCCCGGGACTCCCATAAGGTAAAATTTGAAATGCTGAGCCATTTCGTTAAGATATCTGCAGCATTTCAAGGCTGATGTTGAGTTCAGGAAGACAGAATCCCGGAATTTAGTAACAGCTATACTGTCAGAGAATATGTTAATTTCCGTGACAGTCTCATACTATGGAAAAAATTGGGAAAATTTCCATGTCCCGCTAACGGAGAGTCCAATTATGGAAGTCAAACGAATTTTGCAGGATACTAAAAGAATAATGTGGTAATATTTGTTTTGAAATAAATTAGGAAGAAATCACTAAAAATATGAAAAAACCGTGTAAAGGAATCGATCGTTAAATCGTTATTAAATAAACGAGTTACAAGAAAAAGCAAAATATACGAAAATTGGAGAATGTATTTGCTTCACAGGATAAATGTGATGTAAAAATGTGAATGACGTAAAAATAGGCTAATAAGAGTAATAATGGGCAAAAATGGAGGTGGTGGTGGTGTAGTCATAAAAGTCGGCGTCCACATTCCCTTTGGAGCGTAGGACCGCTACAGAAATAGAACTGTGAATCATTCGTACTTTTAGACATCAATATAGGGCCGAAAATGACCGGAACGAAAAGATAGAGTGAAGAATCATGAAATATGTGTATATATAAATTACCTATAATCTTAAAACCAAGCTGACGAACAAATGTTGAAAATATCTCTTAACTCTAGGGAGATCTTTTCGTAACTAACACTATTAGGGGATGAAAAAAATGAGAAAAATTGTAACACCATTGAGAAAATGCGGAAGCCATCAAGCTTGACATATGAATAACTACAGAATAAAGAATGGAGAGCGTAAAGAGTGGCAGGAAGGCTCCTAAACCATTCACATTATTGTTATTCTCAAACGAGCCATGAAATTAGGCACGCAAACACTTTGCCAAAGTGAAAATAAGTTCTTTTTTTTTGCCGGAATTCGAATTATTGTGTAAAGTGGCAAAATAAAGTTAGAATTTTACGAAAGGATTGCCAGTCATAACATACAAAGTGTAACTAAACTTTCAATTTCTGTTTCATTAAACTCGAGCAACAAATTTCAAAGAAGTTCATATTTGTCAGATTTTAGTTCATATTTTATTCAATATATTCGTAACAAACCCTCACTTACTTCATGCTTCATTCTTTATTTGAAACATAGCTCGGAAGCTAATTGAATTCGTTTTTCTAACAAAACATAAGTAGTGGGGTAAAATATATTGGTTCAAGAACACAAAACTAAACTAATTTTTTGTGTATATTCGTTTCTTAGGCTAACTCGCTACAAAACCCTGATGTTTTTGTAGTTTTTGTTTTTGAGGAAAATCAAAGCTTGACTGAAGCTAAATTGTTAAAAATAAAAATGCTTTAAATGCCCTTTGGTTTCTATTATGCTTTCAGTTATTAAGTTCTCAGAAATTTTATTTTTATTTAACATTTCCTATCTAAATCTAAATTTTTACAACTTTATACGATTTTTTTCCTAAATTTTTGATATCAGGCTCTCAAAAATTCTCACAACTGTTTAAAAATGTAATTTATTTTATGAACTAAGAATTTCAAAGTGGAAATCAAATGTAAACAAATTCATAAATTGAACTAAAATAATCAATCGTGTGAATATGAAGATGAATTGAATTGGTGAAAAGTAATATACGAGTATAATACAATTTTGAATCTGTTGTGTACGATTTTGATTCGGATATAAGAAATTGAAGCAAATCAAAATAATTTATTCGGATTGATTTCTTTTTGCTAACGGTTTCTTGTTTAAAACCTGGGGTGGGAAACTGGTTAGAGCACGTCCGTGAACATAATAGTGAAATGCATGCTGGAATGAAATATTTACAGGGTGGCTGATGAAAGTTGTTACGTTGGGAATTTCAAATAATATTCTTTTATTTCATATAAATTATTTTTCCGTATTATTTTGAAAATTAAAACATTTTCATTAAACCTTTTCGCCGGATTTTACAAATAATTTTATTTGAATGTCTTTAAAGTTTGCTGACGACATCATTATTCACTATGGCCTGGTGGGTTTCAGTGGGAATTGATTAATTATCGTTTGAAAGCATTACTTAGTTCGTTAGTTGGCTAGGTAGAGACTAAGATGTACATCCTCACTCATTATACACCCCATGGAGAAAATAATTTAACTCAAATCATCGTGCTAAGTTATGACAGCATTTCAAAAGCCTGGTCCTTCCAATTGAATTTTGATCACCCTTTTCTGTGCCGCCCAACGGAGTTGTTTGATTCGCAAGTTTGTAATCTTCCTGTTTGCAATAACTTTAAAAGAAAAGATCAGATCACGAAATATGCAGTTACTTGCAATCAGTTTATTAGTGTGTTTTCGCTGTAATCCTACCATGAAAGGATATGGTTATGTAATAGTTTACACCTTCTGGCTGAAAACCAGATTCTTACAATACCTTTAGTAATATCTTGATACCAACATACCTAGGCAACCCTATTCCTTTGTTCAATATTTTTCTCGAATTGTTGCATTTGGTAGCCTTTGTTTTACTTTGTCGGCAAACTTGGAAAAATTGTACTGTTCTTAAACAAATCACAATTTTCTTTGAGTTTATTTAAATTTCGGACATAACTCCCTTCTTCCATTTAAATTTTCTAAAACTTAGAATTACTCTTTCTTGTCTTTCACTTAGAGAGTTGTACATTTTATTTATATTGGCAAATTTATTAAAATTAAAGTTTGTGTTCTGGTCAACAGACTGAGTGTTGGTACCACCTGACAGAAAGTTTACTTTCAACTTAAAAATGTGTTTATTTGAAATATGAAACATGTAAAAGAGTTTCTGCTATTTTTATATTGTATTGAGTAATTGAAACAACTCAAACTAAGAAAACTTTTCACAGTGATGCTACGCTGTGTTCTCCTGTAAATACAAGAGTGTTAGAGCCCAGGACAATGAAGTTTGTAAGTGTATAGTTTAATAAAAGAATAATACATTATGGCTAAAAGCTTTTCATGCCGAAGTATGTTTGACTATAAGATACAAAGGTGTATTTATATACATGTATTTATATAATGGGTTATCCATTTTTCGGTTTCAAAAGTAAAGTTAAATAAAAAAAAAAATCACTTCGACGGAAAGCGTCGCGCATTTTGCGTGCGCGCATTTTACGAGAACTCTCGTTCATATATTGCTTCTAGGCGACTATATTGTGCTGAATATGGCGAATTAGTGAAGCTCCGAGTGCTAATTTAATTAAAATATGGGTAAAGCGTTTTGAAGAGACCGGTTTAACATTTAGACCACAAGCAAATGGTCGCCCAAGAACATCTAGGATCGAAGACAATGTTGAGAGAGTTATGGAGTCAGTACGAGGAAATCCACAAATGTCAACACGCAAGAGATCGTCTGTCTTATAATTATCGCAACGAAGTTTGCAACTAATTTTAACATTGGATCTTAAACTGCATCCATATAAGCTGCAATTAACACAGGAATTGAAAAAGTCTGACTTCATAGCAAGACTCGCATTTGCTAATGAAATGCTTATTCGATTTTCCAATTTTGACAATATCCTTTTCTCTGACGAGGCTCATTTCCTTGTGAATGGGTTCGTAAACCGTCAACATTGTCGTTACTGGAACAGTGAAAATTCCAAAATCAAAGACCAGGAACCATTGCATAGTCCTAAAGTGACAGTATAGGCAGCAATCTCAGAGGAATAATTGGTTAATACGGAACGCTATGTTGAGATGTTGGACGGATTTTTGGCTCCAGAAATTGAAAGTTCAAGAATAGTGAATTCCAGAACTTGGTTCCAACAAGATGGAGCTACCTGTCACACATCAAATGACTCCATGGCGGTGATGAAGCAGATGTTCCCTGGCAGACTGATTTCGAAAAGAGGTGATATCCCATGGCCCCCACGTAGTCCAGACCTGACGCCTCTTGACTTTTTTTTTGTGGGGATACCTCAAACACAAAGTCTACAGTAATAATCCAAGAAACATCGTTCAGCTCAAGGAGAATATCCGTGTTGAAATGGCAGCCATTACACCAGTATTACTGAAGAAAGTTTTCAGTAATTTTCGTTTGCGGTTAGAGGAGTGCCGTCGCAGAGAGGGTCACCATTTAGATGATGTTATTTTTAAAAAATAAACTCCATTTATTACTCTACAATGCCTTAGATTTATTTTAACCATACCTTTTGTATTTATTTTTTAATCTATTTTTTAAATATGCACGTTCTATTGCGCCACCCTGTACAATGTCTTCAAATGACCATCTCTGGATTGGCAGCAGCGGTCCGTTGGGATAGCTTTCGATCACATTTTCGCACATTTCGGGTGGTATTTCGGCGCTAACTTGAAAACAATCACTACTGGGTTCTCCGAGCCCCATATTCGATAATTTTGCTTGTTGACGTAACCACAGAGTGAGAAATCAGCTTCATCGCTGAAGAAAATTTTGTTCGAAAAAACAACATTGAAAGCCTGTTGCTGTAGTACCCAATCAGCCGATTTCAATTGTTATGCGAGTTGGAATATATATGGATGGAGGTGGAAATGCAAATGCAAAATACGCCATAATGAGCCGTAAAATAGGCCCAATATCCGCCTCAATTTTACTAACAGAAGCGATATTTTAGGCAGTCCGTACATTGCGATGATCTATAGACCTGACCACATCTGTAGCGCTTCAAATTTCTTTATAATCTTGCCAATTTCTACGTTCTTCGGTTGCTAAACGATCCATATTCGTAAATGGCAAACCTTTCACTAAATAATTGGAACTGCGACGACAGATATTAAACAGCTGATAGCTTTGCCAGACCAGCGGGTTTGAAACCACTAAATAGATAACCCATTTGTATGTATAGGTATGTCTATGTTTGGGGAGATGTAGGTCAACACGATTGCATTAAGTCAAAATGTACGATAAAGACTCCAAATTTGCTTTAAGCCATGTTCAGTATATGTATGTACAGAGGTGCTACAAACACATCGATACAACGTTACAAATCCACTAAAGTTCATAGAGTTTATGAAGACGTGTGTGTGTGTGTGTGTGTGTGTACATGTGTAAATGTCAGGGTAATCACAATCACATATTATTGAAATCGTTGACCTCATTACACAATACCACTGCATAATTGTCACATATACCCGTATAATAATGATAATTACAGAGTTACGAGTGTTAAGATTAAGTAGATTATGATTTCCTCATTGCCGGAATAGGGCAATTATTAAGAGCAATAACAATGATGTTAAACATAATAAAATTAATAAATGTAAAAATATACATACGCACATAACGTAATTAAAGTGCTCTGATTAACAGATATTGGTAATGTAAGGACAAAGAACAGATCCCATGGTAAATGTTACGTTTATACGATATGAACTTAATGTTTCGATTTTATATTTATGCATATCAAATCGTGTGCTTTGATGTCTTTATTTAAATCGAAATTAATAACAACAGTTATAGTCGTTATTTGCTTGTTCATCGTTCTAGGCATATTAATTAATGAGAATTTGTTATTAATTTGCTGACAGTTTCAAATTTAATGACACCAGATGTATCGAAAAAATGCTGTTTATGTTTTTATATTCAACAAAAAAAGTTGCTTTTTACATGTTATGGCAAATGGTTATATGTGAGTACATTGACTAACTACGTTCATACTTATACCTGTATATATGTACAGAGGAGGACATTTTTAATTACAGTATTTCAATTACAACTTTTTCTTTCGCTTTTTGTCTGTTTTTTATAATAAACATATGTTTATACACTTGTTATCAGGGATTTAATTGATGTTTTAATAATGTTTAATAATTACATCATATTTGGTTTTTCCTTGTAAAGGGATATGACAACTTTGTAAATATTAACATTTATTTGTCCTTCCACAAACAACACAATGTGGTGGAGGAATGTGATACAATAAAGATGTTCGGCATTGGTTCAAATGACAAAAATATGATGCAGTAAAAAGAAATACATAATTTTTTTTCAAATAGATCGCTTTTGTAATCTGTATTTTGAGTTGTGTAAGCTGGATTGGCGTTAGAATGATATTTTTTTTTGTGATTTCATTACTCAGTTTTGTCGTCAAAGTTACATATCGAAAAGGACAAAAAAACGCCATATTTTACGGCTTTTTCTCAATAAAGGCGAAAATGCAAGCCAGGTGGCTGAAAATGTGAACAGTGTTTATGATCCTGAGACTGTAACAGCTAATGATGATCAATATTGGCTCCATCGATTCCGTCCCGGTAATTTTTATGCCAAAGACGCACTGCGCTCTGTTTGCCAAATTGTTCGAAATGTCCATAAAATAACCGAAATCGTCAAGTTCGACGGCTAAGTAACCACTCTTTCAAATACCCAAGAGCTATGAGGGCGGTCTCAAAACTAGCCGATCTGACGTATAAATGATGGCAGTAGTTTGAAAAAATTTATATTGGTGAAAAGGGGCAACCTCATAAAATACTGGTATATGTTTTAAGTTTCAAGGGTCTGAATTGTTTAGTATTTTTCTTTAATTCATCAAAGTTAAACGATCTCAGTGAATTCATAAACGAGGAAAAATTGGTCACCGTTGTGTAATTCAATGTTTCCATTTAAAAGGTCTTAGTCCAACCAACATTAAAGCCGATCTAGATACTGCTTCGTTTACGACTATAAAATATTGAGTAGCAGAATTTAAACGAAGCCGTACATGCTGCCAAGACGAACACCGTACTGGTCGACTAATTGAGTTGTCCACGGTAGACACGGTTGAGAAAATCTACAAAATTGAATTGGATGATCGTCGGCTGAGAATGAGTGAGATAGCTAAAATGATAGGCGTTTCAAAAAGTGGCATACATCGTATATTGCTCGAAGATTTGATGATGATAAATTTATGCGCAAGATGGGCGCGCACTTGCTTTCAATAGAGCAAAAACGGCGTCGTGAAGATGTTTCATTAGACTGCTTGGCGATGTTTCAGCACAACAAAGCCGAATTTTTTGCATCGATTTATTACCATGGATGAGACATGGGTCCCCTCTGGGACTGGGGTGTAAGAATCGTGTCCAAAGAAGGCGAAGATGGTTCCATCTGCAGGAAAGGTCATGGCGTCGGTTTTTTTGGGATGCGCATATAATTATTTTTATTGATTATCTTCAGAAAGGAAAGGCCATCAACGGCGCATATGCGAATATTATGCTAATTTATTGCAGCATTAATGTGATGAAATTATGAAAAGAAGGCCGCATATTATGTCGTCTTTGTTAGGTTGGCTAGTTTTGGGAACGTCCCCTTAAATATTGCACAAAAATGAATTTTTAACCAAGAATTACCATGGACCTAATTCACTTCTGCAAATCGGCGCTGAATCACAGCAAAAACGACCTATTTCTGGAGCGGCTGCGATAGCGTCAAGCGAAGATAGCCGTGGTCGCATCGCAATGATACGACGCCAAAGATGGCGAAGCCAGGACAGCAAAGTGTTGTTGTGTCTTTTTCGGGATTGGCTGGGAATCATGTATATGTACTATGAGCTGCTCCTACCTGTGGCCACATTCTTAATTCGGATCTGTGCCATCAGCAGTCTGAAGGAAGCTTTCGCCCAGATGTTAACGAGAAAGGATTTGTTTTACACCAGCATTCGCCAGAAACTTCGAAGACGTGTCTAGGAGGTTATTATGCATCCATCTTATATTCCGAACCTGGTACTAAGCGATTACTACTTGCTGCTGCCTATGCTGAATAATTTAGCTGGTGAACAATTTGCCTCAAGTGGAGATTGTGAAGACTGGCTGACTCAGTTTTTTCCCCATAGAGGTATAATAGAATTGCCTTCCATACGGCAACAAGTTATTGAACAAAACGGTGCATATTTGATTTAAATCGGGTTATTCTAAATGTGCCTTATATTAATATATTAGCTTTCAGTGCATCGTAAGTATATATAATTTAACATAATCACCAGGGAATAAAACAATAAATGGTCTAGAAACGTATCATATCCAGAAAAATTATATCATTATTAAGTTGGCAATCATCAACTTCAATATAGATTTGCAATTAAATTCGAGTTAATTATCACTTGAACAATTGCCTAAGCATTAGCGATACCATTTTATATAAATGAAATATTTGCCACTTAAGCGGATAAGGAAAATTATAATAGTTTTAACTTTTAAAATATGCAGTGACATCTTTTATCCATTTCAATCGAAATACAGCATTTTTCATCCTTATGATGAGTAATTCCTTTACTTTAAGCAAAAACTGACAACTTATTCAATTGCGGTTTCTCACATAGAGTTGTGTGCAAACATTAATTTCATTATATTGTTAATCTCATACAAATAACTTGATACCGCATGATGTATGCCTCTGCACAGAGACGCGTAAAATATAAAACCACAAATTAGTTATTATCATAAATAAGTAATTACAATTTTTGTGAAAAGTAATTTGTTTCGAATATGTAATTGGCTTTGTGGACTTTTGGTCAGTTAATAATATACGAGTATGTACATTTAAGCCTGTCAAACTTTGTGACAAGTGTAATCAAGCGAAGTTGAAGTTTGACATATAAATTAACACTTAATATGCTAATCAATGTTGCTGTTATGTTATGTGAAAATTTAATATTTTTTGTTAGCAAACCGCCAATTGCATTAGCACTGCAAAAATTCAATTGATGTTATAATTACCGAATCCCCTTTGTCTTATTATAAAAGTAAAGAAATAATATTAATAGCAGGAAAGCAAAAGAGCATACTCGTCTAAGTAGCAAATGATTACTCCTTGAAGATTTTGTATCCCAAGATCTCGACTTTGACACCTGACTCTAGGGTAGCTCTTACAACTATACCATTTTTAGAATAAATCAAATGTTACAAATTAATGCTGAAATTAAGAATGTGGATGCAATCTATGTTAGCTGAAATCAATAACATATAACGAAAAGTATGAAACTTAGAGAAATATATTATACTTTTAAACTATCAAAGTTCGTTATGTCCTGTGTTTAAGACAAGCAATCCAAGTATGGATATAAATTATCACTGTATAAACCTTTTTCCTGTCGCTTATAAGATTACTAAAATTAAAATTAAAACCTCTTCTATCTGACTTGGCTAATCATTATCAGTGTTTACACCGGAGAATCTACATCTAACGAGACATTGACACTACGCAAATCCTGAAGAAGCCCCAAGAAAAACAGATCGACTGTATCAGCTTATCGTCAGCTATAAAGCTGCCTGTAATGGCCCAACACAGCAAAAATTGTATGTGGCCATGTCGACAAAGCTTATACGTTTCTACAGGCTGATACTGACGGACATTGTCTTCAGTGAGGTTAGTCAAAAATAAGATCGACAACCTGACAAACATGACCTATACCATCTTCAGTACATTTGTTATTATCAAAGGCTGCTGCGAGATGTTACCGCAACATTCTGAAGTATTAAGAAAGTGTGAGAAAAACTTGGAATGTCAGCAAATAACGACGAAACCAATTTATTTGTTTCGACAAATGAACAGTCTACTCCTTTGGAATACGGCATTAAAGTTGACACCTATAACCAGGTAAGGATGACCAAAACTCCTCTGGAGGAACCAGCATTTTTATAAACTGAAACGTTTGGAGACTTTTTCTATGTGCGACGCGTAATAAATAAAAATATTGATTTTGGCTATCATCTAAGTAAAAAAAGCATTTGCAATTTATATGAACCGAGTCAGCCGGACAGGCTCCTGTATTCACTTGCCAAAATGTAATTTTTTTTTTTTTTAAATTTTTTCAAGGGATGAGTCCATTTTTTTACAAGCAATTTGTCGCGGATAATCTGCTGACTCATCGTCAATTAACATTGGAAAATTGTATTGTTTAATTGAGCTACATTTGGCTTATGCTCCGCATTGAGAACATTTTCTTGTCGGTGGGCAAAACTTCTCAATTGTTTTGTAAAATTATAGAACCTTAAGGTGGCGATAACGTTGGACGAAGCAAAGTTACAGGCGCTGAAAATGGTATTTTGGCGAATACCGAAATACCTGTGCGTCTAGCTAGCTGGGTCACTATAATCAATTTTGCAAGTCTTTAAATTATATTTCTATTAGCAATAGTAAACAAAGTACTAGAAAAGCGATTCTGAACCGGATTAAGAACAAAAATGGTATTGTTTAGAGTTATTCAATAACCAAGAGAAACGTAGGGCGGCCTATTGCAAATGTGTGTAAATTGGAGGGGATCCTACCGCATCCGCTACACAAAACCGTACATATAGTTTCATTAACAAATAATAGATTCAAAAATATTACAAAATTAAAAAAGATTTCAGTTTTCCAATAGATTAATTTTACCATGGCATGGATAAATTTGTTCCCACCGAAACCACTTATCTCAGTTGTGGCACCTGCAGGCTATAGTAACGTGGATAAGCGAGAATGTCAAAGTGACCTCTTCTCCTACATTGCACATCGATTTTTGAACATTTATCTAGTGAAAATTCGCATTTATGTTGATCGTGTGTGTAGTTATTTCGATTTATGTTCTGCATAATTTTGTTCAGATCGAGGTCATAGAACTGAATTGAAAAACTAGGATGCTGATTTGTTTCTGGTTGTTTTATTTAATATTTCGATTGACCCTGTCAGTTATTTTCCGGGGAATCTAAACATTTAAAAAAATTCTTTTTATGAGAACGTGTCGAATAAAATTCGCATTTATTCGAATATTTGCCAATGTCTGCTTCCACAATTAGGGGTCAATTAAAAGGTATGTAAGTCGGTACAGACCTTTTATCACAACCTGCTTTTGGTATGCTGCTTCTGATTAGTGAATAATTACTTTAGTCTCCTATTTCAGGCATTGTGGCATCAGTCATAGTTTTAACTGACACGACGATGGACTTGCGAACATGTTTAAATTGACATATGTAGATTTCTACTATTCTAATAAAAAATATAGTAGATATAATTTTTATTTGTTTCTAACGGAATGAAAAAATTAATACACGCCCGATTTCATGGTATTCAATGCCGGGAAAGCAACAATATGTATTTTATTTTCCTAGTCTGCCTTATACTACGATACACCACAGAGAAATTAGTATGTGCTTTTCATGCTAAAATTGACTTTGATACTAAAATCTTGTAACACATGTTAGGGGTGTACCAAATTGGTATCACAAATGCAATCTGTCTGATTTCTGTGTAATGAATCCTTAACTTACGGACAAAAATGTATGGCAAAAATCTGCTTTCAAATAATTATCGAGATATTTTATCTCGTCAGTTGTTAATGTGATGTAAATGAAGGCGCTGAAGTTTATCTAGGTTCAGAATCAAATTTTTTTTTAGAAATCTTTTTTTCTATAAATGCGAATTTTTAATAATCGGTTCTCAATGCAATTTTGTCCCGGTTTGCCGCTATATTAAAAAGTTCAAAATCGCAATACAAATCTATTTGGTTTGCTGAAAAATTTCAATCACCATTAGACCGTAGTTGGCATAAAGAATTAAGCTCCAAGAATGAAAGCTCAAAAGTGCCAGCCAGAGGCCAGAATTCGTAAACCAGACATTTAAATGCTTTTCACCATTTGCCAATATAATGATTTCGGAAGTAGCTCATTTTCATGTCAATGTACAAGTACTTCTAGAATCAACGAATTTGAAACGCCTGCATTAGAAGTCACTTCATACTTCCAAAGTGACCAAATGATCGCCAATGTTATAGCGAAGAATTATGGGTCTGTTTTTCTTTAAATCAAAATGGGACGTTCAGTTTCAGTATATTTAGAGCGGTATGCTGAGATATTAGATTACTTACAGCGATAATTTCCTGAATATGTTTATAACAGGACGGAGCAACGTCAGAAACGTCCAATAAGTTCGTGAACATTTCCTTGGCAAATTGATTTCCAACAGAGGTGACATATATTGACATACACGCATTCTTAGTTTAACCCTTTTGGATATTTTTCTGTAGGTTTATTTCAAATATAAAATTTACGCCGTATTGTCCTTTTTGAAAATATAAGAACTATTTCCATTTTTCATTGAGCAATTCTACAAAATAATTTTTTACTGACAAACTGTATTTAGAGCAGGACATTGAGAAGTTTCTGAACGTGGAAAGGCTTAAAAACAATAATATTCATAAATATCAATGTGTCAAGCTTTTATTTTACAAATATTTCCAATCATATATATACATATATATAAGGAATTAACTGAATGAGTAGTTACATATATATATATATATATATATAGGTATATATATATATACTTAGTTCACCATAAGTCACTTCTCATGACGTAGAGTTCCTTCAAAAGCTTTCAAAACTTCCTCCAATCCCTCCTCTAAACTGTTTACTTGTGTTCCCGTTCTAGTCGTGACTGGTTATGGCATTTTAAAAAAGTTTTAAAAGCTGGACAAAATGAGCGATAAAGAGCATTTTAGGCATATTGTGCTGTATTATTTCGAAAAGGAAAAATGACTGCTGAAAGCAGCCAAAACATAAAGTTTGTCTGTAAAGGAGACCAAATAAAACAATTTGCCAGAAATGGTTTACAAGATTTTCAACGGGCGACTTCTCCGTAACGGATGCTCCCAGATTAGGACGACCAAAAGAAATCATTTCAGAGAAGGTGAGAGATTTAACTGTTGTTAATCCCCGTGCTGCAGTTACGGAAGTAGCTGAAATAAAAAAAAAATCAGTCTCAATCATTCACGGGGTCACAAAAGAGCTTGGATTTGTGAGCAACTTCGATGTGCGGGTATCTCACTCTCTCACCGAGGCCTTACACTGCCTTGCAGACCTGTTATAAACTGTCAGAGCTTGGGTGGAAAGCTTTATCCCTCCCACCGTACCCTTCAGACCCCGCCCCGTCCGACTTGAAGGATTTGAATTTCTATACTGACGAGGAAGTGAAAAATTGAATTGAACGCTTTTTTCTGAAAAATCACTCGAGTTTTATGGGAAAAAGAAGTTTTATGAAAAACTCCCAGAGAGGTGGAAGGAAGTTATTAAAAAAGGGGAAAATTATACAATAGATTAAAATAAATATTTTCTTGTACTTAAATTTGTAAAAAAAATTCTTTCAGAAACCGAAAGAAGTTTCCGAGCCACGCGATATAAATATATTTCAAATCTAAACACTGCACTGTTAGTGGACAACATCACTAGATTTGGTTGGTTGAGAACTAAATTAAAAAAAAAGGAAATGTAAACTCATCGTAGTACCGATATTGTGTATGCTTATTCTATGGATTCCTACGGTTTTAAACATTTTTGCGCTAAACATTATTTAACTAATTTTTCGGTTTATACTTTTGTACATGGGAACGTGGAGACTTCTTAATTTGAGTCCAATTTTCACCCTCTGATACGTTTCGTTCCTTTTGAATTTATGACATATCCTGAGCGTAACAAACCTGGGAAATAGTCAAAATAAGTCAGCCATTTTTCTTAGAATTAATTATACTATGCTATGGAGCTGGTACAAGCAAGAAATGCCTTTCAGCTCTTTGTCGAACAATCCTCAGATTAAATTGTTCATTCACATGGTAGTAATCTAATTAATTAATAGAGAAAAGCAGTGTCCAGAACAAATTTCGATTTCTAACCGCATAGATTGAAAACTTATTATGTAGACAATACAAGAGTCTTTGCATCTGTGGGCAATTTTGGCTGCTTTCGTTAATTTATCTAATAATGGCATTAACGATATTTTAAATACTCTATTGTCGTAAATGCTTATTATTATATATCCCTTTTTATGCTTTCAAAAGCAGCGCTGATAGCAACTTCATTCTTAATACCCTTTTAATTGCTTGGTAGGTACTTTTGTACGCTTCATTAAATAATTAAATTGTTGGAAATAATCAAGGATAACGAAAGTTTTCCTTTTGTTTTAATGCAATGAATGAATGCGCTCGTTCATAGCAACAACGACAATCAAAATGGTAGAGCGCCATGTTTTGATGTATATTAAATAGTATGCAATTCAACACTGCATTCTCTAGGGATATCGTTTATTTTTTCTGCAGGAATCCTGAAAATAATAAAATTAACACATATTAAATACAACAATAAAAAAAAGAGTCATACACTTGTGCTGTAAAGCCAATCGTCTATAGAGAGATGATACATCCTGTTTATTTGCAGTATTGCTTGCATTTCCAATAAATTGAAATACGCCAGAGCTGAGCAAAGAACACTCATAGACCCATAACATGTTTCCCACATGTTAACGCATTTTTGGCTTTAAGCCAAATTGAATTTTTTGCGTTGCCTCCCAGAGCATTCAACTACACCCAACACGGGTTTATAACAACAACGACAGACAAAAGGCAAAAAGTGTTTAAATGAGCACACACAAGATATTAAAAACAAAAACATCCAAACTTTCCACAAATACTGGACAGGACGAGGGGGTAGATCGAGGTACGTTTAAAATTGCAACCAACAACTATTTTTGTTTTGTGCAACTTTTTTTTTTTTTTCAATTCTCCCTATCCGTTCGGAAAATGCCGCAATACAACTACAACATTGAACTCTCGTCCTATCTATGTCTGTTTAAAACAAAACAATAAAAAGAGCAACTAACTAGAAAAAAAAAACAAAACAAAAGCTGGTCTGCATATCACTACGCTACGAACAGAAGCAACGTACAGCAACAGGAAAATGTATATATACTACATGAACAGTACTATACGTTGTACTTGCATTATATACAATTTCAATAGGGGAATCAGTTCGTAATGTCGGACAGCTTTTGTCATTTTTTCAGTTTTGCAATATATGCATGGATGTTGCTTCAAACCAAGTTTGAGATAAATTTGTGTTTACCTTTGCTTTTTATTTTTTGCTTGATGGACAGCTAAGGAATTAGCATTGAGGGGCGATATGTAATCGTTACTCTACTAAATGTTTTGCAAAATATCTTTCCCAGAGACAATGCGAATGAGGGTTACAAAGTTTCCACCACAAATCCTTTTGAATCAATTGGTTTTCAATATAGGATTATTGATTTCGTTCGTCGAAATATACATTTGACAGGTTTCAAATATTGCCGTCATCCAGATTGACATCTGTACGGAAGAAGAGTTTTCTTGTATTATCTTGCAAGCTTTTATCAAAAATAAACGAAAAAATGGTAAGGAAATGAGTGGTGTTGATTGACGTTATCGGCATATGGACAGCATTTCTAATGCTAATGAATCGCTTGGCGAACTATGCAGCAGTAACAGATTTAGCAAAATATGGATTTTTCTAAAAGAAAATCCGAAAAGCCGAAAATCTCATCAGATTATGTTACAGCCTTTAGCTACAAATGCGGAGAGAGTAAGGTGAAGGCACAATTATTTTGGTGCAGAAGAAATGCGAAATACATGCTTACACAGAAAATATTTAAAGTCAATTAAAGAGCATGCATTTCAACTTACACAAAACAATATTTTTACAAACAAATTTATATGATAGCCCAGCAATGTTTCGAGTAAATTTGCCAATCACAGGCGTATTATAGGACGGAAGCACTTGGTATAGTTACATATAGTTACATTTTCATAGTTACATTTTCATGAAAGTTATATTTTATTATACTATGATTTTATAGGAAGGTGAAGATACAGAGCCTACATCTTCTTCCTACTCTTCAGCCAAAATGCAGCAGTTTTGCTTATTGATGTACGAGTATTATGCCAAAAAAAAGCCTCATCACTGAACAAAGTTGTGGTGGAAAAAATTCGTCTTCTTCAAGCTTTTGAAAAACTTGTTGCCTGAAACAACAACGATTCCAGTTGAATTTAAAACAAACACGCAAAATGTTTGCTCATCACAAGCGAAGGTACTCAAAGAAAAACCTAAAGCAATTCTTCACGGTTGTTGTTAACTATCTCACTTGCTATATCGTCTCTACATTCTGAGTGTGGCCTATTAAGTCGCGTGTTATTCGGTAATAAAAATTAGGTTTAATATTTTCTGGACCGTAAGTTGTTCTATATGTTTCTTAATAAGCCGGTTATTATAATGAAAAAAGAAAAACAAATTCCCATCCCATGAGTGAGATGTGCGGGCCCTTCTCACATTCAATGAGCTTGTACGCATTCTATATTTATACTCACTCAATGGTACATACAATTTAACGAGAATTTCGATGTTAGAGAAGTGCCTTTTAGACTTCTCGACTACTCGATTGTTCAAAGTGTTTGTCAGGTGGTTGTAGTGAACCTCAAATCCTCAATCTTATGCATGATAGTCGCGTGTTTTAATAATCATGCCACGGTCATTCGTGATGCAGCTGAATAATTTGTATATGCTGTACTGGGCTAAGTATTTCCCTGTTCATATTCACGGTTTGATCAGCAATACTGCCTGCTTTCAGATAATGCAAATCATTTCCTAACTGCTCTTCACTGTCTCATCTTTTCAATGGAAATTCTCAACTTCCATGAATGTTCTCCCGTTATTACACGTAAAATCTCACTTTGAATGAATATTAAATATTGAATGGTAATGTTAACATTCTCAGTTTCAATTGATGTTTTTTGCATATTGAATGAAATTTGCCATTTTTATTTGTTCTCCTCTCAATGTCAAATAAAAAGCTTTCAATTTCAATTAGAAATGTTATGGTATAATCGCCGTCCAAATCTCGGTGGAGCCGAAGTTTGAACTTGTTAAACGTCATCACTCGTTGCGTCGAGAGGATATACATGCGCAACGGTAATGGATCCTTATACAAATCTTGTCTTCCTGCCAAATAAAAAATTGTTCTTAATACTTTCAATACTTAGTGCTGGGTGTTATCTAATTGTCATTCATAACACCTGGTTTTTCTTGAGAAAACTTTAAATTGAATACAAATGGTTTCCATTTTTTTTATATTTTTGGCACGTAAAATTAACTTGTGAAATTTCAAATAGAATAAAGTTTCAAATAGAATAATGCTTTCAAAAAGTGCTATACATTATAAAGAGATTTTCAACTTTCTAATGAAGGGAAAATGTTAGAGTTTGTCATATTACGATTTACATTTCCTGGCGATGGCAATATCATCCATGAGAAATTGTATAATACCTTGTTATTTTTGATAACCACTTTAATTTTGTAACGAATTCCTAATTATGGCTTCTAAATCTGATTCCTATCTAATTAATCTAAAATGGAGAAAATTTAAATAAAGAAAATTTGATTCTTATTTATCAATATCTCTAATAAACATTAAGTACATTAAATGACATTTCTCTAAGGGCCAGACGCTAATTGTAAATAGAATCTTTTCATTCTTTCCACCAGAAAAACAACTGAATGGATATTTCAAAGATACGAGGCCTAAAACTAGCCGATCTAAAATATAAATGGTGCAGGGAGTTTGAAAAAAAATATTCTGGTGAAAAGTAGCAACCTTATGAAAAATATGCTTTAATCTTTAAAGCGCAACGTTGCTTAGCATTTTTATTTGAGCTATCAGAAGTAAACGATCTCAGAGAATTTTTATAACATATTATTCATATAATTCAACATTTCCATTTGAAAGGCCTCAGTCAAACCAATATTAAAGCCGAGCTAGATTCTACTCTGGGGAAGTCTGCTCTTTCGTTTACGACTGTGAAATATTCGGTAGCAGAGTTTAAACGAGGCCGTACGAGCTGCCAAGGAAAACACCATAGTGGTCGACCAATTGAAGTGTTGACGACAGGCACGGTTCAGCAAATCCACAAAGTGGTATTGGATGATCATCGGCTAAAGGTGCGTGAGCTAGGTGAAATGATAGACATTTCAAGAAGGGGTATACATCGTATATTGACCGAAGATTTGAAATAGATAGAGCTGTGCGCAGGATGTCTGGTGCGCTTGCTTTCAATAGAGCAAAAATAGTTTTATGAATACGTTTCAATAGAGTGTTTGGCGATGTTTCCTGGCAATAAAGCCGAATTGTGGCCTCGATTTATAACCACGGATGAGACACGGGTCGACCACTTCACATCTGGAACAAAGGAACAGTCAAAGCAGTGGACTGGAATGGGAGAATCGTGTCCGAAAAGGGCAAAGACGGTTCCACCCGCAGGAAAGGTCATGGTTTTATTTTATGGATTATCTTCAGAGAAGAAAAACCGTCAACGGCGAATATTATGCTCATTTATTGCAGCGCTTAAGTGACGAATTTATAGAAAAATGTCGCATTTGGCGAAAAAAGTGTTGTTTTATCAAGGCAATGCTCCAGTTTACAAATCCACTATTGCAAACAAATTGCTTCATCACGCACCTTATTCGCTACATTTAGCTCCTTCGGACTATTTGCTATTTCCAAACTTGAGAAAGTGACTCGCTGGAAAGTGTACCAAACTAAAAGGAGATTATGTTGAAAAATGCAGAAAATTGTTCACAACTTTTTTATTTATTCTTTGCACCAGCAAAAATCGCTATGGGAATATTATAGAAATTTCAGGAGACATAAAGCGTGTCCGAAAGGCTTGTTTACATCAAACACTTTGATGGTGAAATATAAGACACTACTGGAACACTTAAAGTAAGTAATAATATTGAACAAATTATAGAAAATTAATTTTGTGGACGCCAGGAAAATATATAAAATTTTTCCAAAATATCTAAATTTTTTTTCCTTCACATTTCTGAAAGAAGCGCTTCGAAAATAATTTGCTATATTTTTCTAAAGTCGAATAACAATATAAAAAAATTATCTGATTGTTCAAAAATGGTATAAGAATTAACGCTCTGCTTTGGATCAATTTCCATAAAAGCGAAAATAAAGTATCGATAAGTTTTTATGCAAATTTATAAACCAACATATTTTGTTGTTAAGAATTAAGCAATTTGTCTTCCAATTGGACACATTAGTAATCACCATTTGTGTCTTTTTAACTACCTACATTTTGATCAAACTATTACACATCTCTATAGCTTGCTGAGGGAGCATGCTTTTGCGCATTTATGATTTTGATATACATGGTGGCGTAATAGAACGTGCATGTTGCATCATCTTTTTTTGTTGGGTAGAAAGGTGCGGGCGCGGGGGCGCCTACATTGTTGGGTTGGCGGGCTCATGGAGTTTTAGTCGCTATGAATCACTTCGACGGGAAGCGTCGCGCATTTTACGAGAACTCTCGTTCATATATTGCTACTAGGCGACTATATTGTGCTGAATATGGACTACGGCGAATTAGTGAAGCTCCGAGTGCTAATTTAATTAAAATATGGGTAAAGCGTTTTGAAGAGACCGGTTCAACATTTAAACCACAAGCAAATGGTCGCCCAAGAACATCTAGGACCGAAGACAATGTTGAGAGAGTTATGGAGTCAGTACGGGGAAATCCACAAATGTCGACTCGCAAGAGATCGTCTGTCTTACAATTAGCGCGACGAAGTTTGCAACGAATTTTAACATTAGATCTTAAACTGCATCCATAATAAGCGGGGCTATAACGTCACGGTTAATACGGAACGCTATGTTGAGATGTTGGACGGATTTTTGGCTCCAGAAATTGAAAGTTCAAGAATAGTGAATTCCAGAACTTGGTTCCAACAAGATGGAGCTACCTGTCACACATCAAATAACTCCATGGCGGTGGTGAAGCAAATGTTCCCTGGCAGACTGATTTCGAAAAGAGGTGATATCCCATGGCCCCCACGTAGTCCAGACTTGACGCCTCTTGAATGTTTTTTGTGGGGATACCTCAAACACGAAGTCTACAGTAATAATCCAAGAAACAACGTTCAGCTCAATAAGCTCATAAGCAATTTTTGTGTTTTATGAGAAGTGAAAGACGGGAATTTATTGCTGCTATAAGAAGAACTGTAAACTGGGGGTTTATTTTACTACCTTCAGAGATGCACTTTGTGTCGGTTGGATTTCCAAAAGAGAACTGACTGAAATAGCAAAGGTTGGATTACTTGTGACGAAATATTAACTATTTAGCAGTCGTGCTACAATAAATATGGCGGTGGAGTAAAACTTTACCACAAAGTAGCATCATTAAACTCATGACCACTTGCGATAATAGTGCAGAAGCAATCGATAAAAGTCAATTCTGGCCTAAACAAAATCCATTTAAAAATGGTCACTTCAAAAAGTACTCTCCTATATACGTGGTTACATGCCAATGTGTCAGAAAGGGAACAAAAAGGGATAATTCCTTTGTTAGTTGCATACAATTACTAGGCCTTTGAAATTGCGCCATCTATGCCCATCCAGAACTATGTTATCTAGTTACTTGTATAAACATACTCGTTCTCATACTCATATGGACTGACAATTTCTAGTTTTAATGCCAAACTTGGTAAAATGTGTGTCTAAACATTTTGGTATTTAACATGAATTGCCTAAACTTATATGAGACTACATGTGTTGTGGATGTATGAAAAATTGAACCAAGTACTATAGCAATTTTCCAACTTAGTATGTTCTCTATACTAGAGTGGACCTTAGCGTAATGTTTATTGGTTTGTCATAGAATACGTAACCGTAGGAAAAACTATAACTGAACGAACTTGGAAATTATGAAATGGATATCAAATAACTTGCCTTTGAAAAATTATGCACAGAAATAATGACGTCAAAATGCCGGAAACTCCTATGAATGGCTTAATATCATATAGCTCACAACAGTTTCACAAATATCGCAATAAGGCTTTCATTTAATTGTCTTGTGTTTTTAAAACCTTATCGCTCATGCAGTTTTTGCTATCATAAAATTTCTACTACCATGAAGATACTGCTATAGCGTAGGGTATCTCCAGTTGATTTATAATCAACTTTTACTTACTTAGTTTTCTTACTTTTCGTTTTTAATTAAAGACATAGTAGAGGGTATAACAAAAGTGAATACTAGGCATATTTACTCCTTAAGTGAAATAAATTAAAAAGCACAACTGCAGTGAGACGGACGAATGAGTTGAGCAAATATTTGCCTTTTAGTTTTCGTAGTTTTATAATAAAATGGCAATGATAGCAAATACAGCCACTAACATCGCCATAATAGACTGCAGCCTGGTTTTGTTGTGTTTTTTGTTTTAATTCTTATTTGGTATTCAATTTGTTCAGCACAGTTGACAAAATTAAATGCGACATTTTTTTAGTGTTGTGTTTTGTTAACGAACACAAAAAATTAAATGGTTTTCATTTTATAATAAAAATGCATAACAATAAATTTAGAATGAGAGGAACTGTAGCCCTAAAGTAGAGTTGTTTTTTCAGATTTGATTTATATTTGAAAATAATTTTAAAATAAATGGAAATTTTTAGTTGCGGACATTTTTAAATTAATTCTATTTCAATTTAATGTAGAATGCGTTGAAAGAGTTTATTTGAAGTTGTGAAATATTTAGTAGTTAGTTTAATATTATTATGAATTGCCAAACAAATGGAAGAGTTGAGCCGGATTTCAGCAATAATTTCGAACGAATCGGATTGTGTCATTTTTAGTTGTCGTTATTTTAAATTTATATGGAAATCTAAATAACGTGGTTTCGTTAAGTTACCACATTCACTCAACACTTTGGATTACCGATTTTTTTTCTAAAAATATATGAAACGTTTTGGAAGAATGTGATAGCATATCGAACATAAGAGGACGGCCCTAAAACTAGCGGACCTAATAAAAAAGTCTAAAAATGTTGGCAAAAATTTTTTGTATTTTTCAACACAATCCCTTTTTTACCCTGTTTATAGTAAGATCTGCCAAACCCCTTAAAATAGCCATCACCTGTAGACCCCACCTCTTCATTGTTGGGAAATCTTTTACCACCGGGCCATTTTTTTAAGTTTGAAAATATCAAATAGTCAGTGGGAGCTAAATCTGGCGAATGGGCTGCGTGATGAAGCAAGTCGGATGTGTGAACTGCAGCATTTTCTAGATGAAACAACAATTTCTTTTTCCGTAAATGCGGCCACTTTTTAATAATTTCGGCATAATATTTGCATATTTGCCGTTGATGGTTTTTCTTTTTTGAAGATAATCATTAAAAGTAATCACATACGCATTCCAAAAACGCCATGACCTTACTTGTAGATGGAACCGTCTTCGTCTTCTTTGGACACGAATCTCTAATTCGAGTCCACTGCTTTGATTGTTGTTTTGTCTCAGGTTTGAAATGGTGGGCCCGTGTCTCATCCAAGATTATAAATCGATGCCAAAATTCGGCTTTATTACCATGAAACATTAAAACATTTAAAGCATCGTCGATACTCGATGAATTAATTTCTATAGACTTACAAAAGTCCAAAAATAATGTTCATTTTGTAAAATTCAACCACATATTTCTTAAAATTATGATGCACTGCAAAGTATTAGAAATGTTAACGATTCCGCAGTATATTTTCTATACACTGCATATTTTTTGATCCGAAAGGGGTTCAGACATCCTTAATTTATTTCCCTATAACAAACATACTCGTACATTTCCAAATACACAACTTTCTTTGATTTGTCGTGAATGTGCGTTATGTCAATTTTCGTCTACTGCAAATATAATTCCAAGAATTAAGTATTGTCATAGTTAAATAAACACAATTTCTATTTTTATTACATGCCACTATTTTACAACAAGTTCTGTAAAAAGTTGAATAAAGCACAAGTTAAAAAGTTGGAATTTGTTTAATATATTCGAGATGAAACGTTACTTAGGGGCCCATGCTTAAATTACTGGTATATTAAAGCCATTACCATAGACTATAAGAACTACTGCATCTTCTTCTTAATGCAAGATCCTTTAAACGAACAGCTTTAATTTCATTTACGTAAACAACGTAATTACATTCCCTTTTTAAATTTTTTACATTTAAATATAATTAATTATTTAAATTCCCTTAGCTGCAAACGAATTTTAAATGAAATCATTAAATAAAGCATGAACTCAAGAAGCTTGAAGTTATTACGAAAAACATTTTTAACAAATTGAATTAAATAGAAGCCACCTCACCAGTCGCCTATTTATGCCTCGTTACTTCCACCTCTTCGTTATCTACCCCGACCTCCAGTCAAGAATAACAATGAATTGAATTTTTATACGCACGTTTAAGCAAATTTTTCAATGAATGTCAATTTTCTAACAAATTGTTCCAGTTGGTTCTCTTTCCACGACAGAATGACAGCGATTTCCTCGCTTCCTCATGGGGAGCTTCTGGTTTTTCGTTTTACACTTTGGTTTTGTGTTTGTATTCTTAGTCCTCCTTTTGGAGTTTTACATATTTTGTGGCCAATCGAACGGAAAAACATTGATTTATTAGACTATTTTCCTTAGCGAAACAAACAAACAAAAACAAAAAAAAGAGAGCGAAAGGAAGAATGTGTTTACTTAATTTTTTTGCCACTGTTTATTTTGTTCCTTTGGATGGAGGAGGGGGGGAGTGTACGTGTGTTTGTTTATATTCAAACAAAATCAAGTCTTTTGCACATGTAGAGATTATCAGCGCCTACGTTTATAGTATGCAAAATTTGTATTCGTTCACAGCGGTTGTCACAACACGAACCTTAAGTTTTTCTTTTCCTTTTATTTTTTAAGAGTGACCAAAAATTTAATACTATTATTTTATGGACATGTTACATCTCTAGTAGTCCGCAATACAGTAGTCCACACAATACAAAAGATGTATTTCAGGGGCTATGAGATTCCAAAATTATGGTTACTGGTACTTTAATGTTATACGGCTGTCACTTCGCCAAAACAATTTATTAAAATATCGTTTCGGCAATTTCTGCTCTTTATGGTCGTGCTTTCCAATTTGAAGTTCGAATTATTTTATATATAGAAATGGTATTTTTATCTTTAATATAATAAAAATTACATTTTTCAAATTGTAACATATATTTTTAATATACCCGTACAGACCGATAGGTACGTATCTAATGATCATTCCACTGAAATTTCGTAACAGTCTTTCAGCCGGTACGATGCTTACGATATCCAGTGGAGAGGAATTCTCCAAATTTTCGATATATTGTATTAATTTACGTATTTTGCTCAAAATAGAATAAGAATTTTTAACTCAAATAATTAATTTTAATCTGCAATTTAATAGTTATTTTGTTGAAAAATCTTCTGCCAGCGTTTAGATAACTTTTTGATCCGTGATTGGAAAAATTTCCAGTAAACACTTTGGTTTTAAATTCCCCATTTACAGTGACTGATTTTCCAACCAAAACATTTCATAAATTCAATATTAAGTTGAGATCAAAACTTGTCAGATCGAAAGGTGATCCCAGATTGGGAGAATGACTGATCATACCCAATAAAACAACAGATTAAATTGGTTTTGAAGTCCCAAACTGCAATGAAAGTTTTCTCCAACCAAAAAATTTTGAATATTCAGAAATATGTCAATGATGATGATCAAAAGGTGCCCGATCAAACTATAAAATGGATGCCACATCACCTGACATTCAGGCTCCAAGTTCTTTGGCAAGTCTGCAAACATATGTACGATCTAGCGTTGACGCGGTAAAAAATTACGCCATTCACAATTTACCAATTAGGGCCTCTTTTTTCTTTCAGTGTTTCATTAAGCTTTACAATTTATTGACGATTAGTTTCTGAATTTGTGGTTTATTTTTTCGGAAACAGTTAAAAGTAAGCCTCTGAAAATCCCACTGAATTGACTACATAAAACTTTTTTGCTGCAATTCAGTCGTTGATAATGTTTTAGCGCATTAATCTCACTTACGCCAGGATTTCCTACGGTTGGCATTACTGTGAATAATATATATTTTATCCTCAGTAACAACATGTTTCAAAAAGGGATTATTTTTGTTGCGTTTAAGCAAGAAATCGCAAGTGATTGGCCGCTTTGTGAAATGGATTTATTTCAATTAATGTGGAAACCAAATATCTAATTGTTCAACCAGTTCAAAATGTTTTAAATGGGTTTTAACGGTCGTGTGCGATACTTTCACATTTTCTGCAACTTCTCGTACAAAAATTGTATGTCGGTCAGACACGATAGTGGTTTTGATTACATACTTATCACCTTCATTTGACCAACCGCCCCGGTAGTTAACTTTACGATTGAAATTTCCAGAACGGAATTTCATGAACCAAATTTAGGACGCATTTAAACCATACTATTAAGGTATTTGAATCATATATGAAATAAAAGTGTAAAATATGGTGATAATGCCCCCTGTATGCCTACATATTCACAATGCGATTTAAAAGTCAGCTAGTCACTGAAAACGTTGTGACATATCACACAATGGCGCTAGAATGTCGTGGTCATGGTTCAATTTCGGTCAGGTCTTTGAGCAGCTAAGCTAAAACATTCCGAAGACAACAAGAGCACCATCTGTAAGAAAAAACCCGAAATTATTTTCTTGCCAGCGCAATATGTGACATACGCTACTGTCTCAGCAACAACAACAGTGTCACCTATTACTCCTATTTGTTACTATAGGGGGCGCAGAAGCAACGTTACGATTTGATCAGTGAATACATTTTTTGTTTAAGTATTTTTTTCCTCTCTTTACACAATTAACTAAATAATATTCGGGAAATTTATGATGAAAATGCTCAGCACAAAACAAAGAACCAAAGTTGTTCGATTTTACTTTGAAAGTCAGCATTCGATTATTCACATCATATCGAAATTTCTTTCATGTTCGAAATGCTCCTAGCGCTCCAACAATTTACCGATTGGTTCAGCGTTTTGGGCAACGAGGGGCTGTCTGTGATCTTCCGCGTGCTAGAAGACCTCGTGCAGTTCGAAATGAAGTAGCCATTGCTTGAGTGCAAGCAAGTACTGAGGAAAACCCCGAAACTTTCAACAGGCGATGTTCTCAGCGGTTAAAGATGTCAGGGCGGCCTTTGTAAAAAGTTTTACATATGTAACATCTTTTCCCGTATAAGATGCAATTGGTTCAAGAGTTAAAACCAAATGATGCACAAGGACGCATTCAATATAATTGCCGTTAACGATACTTATGCGCCACCCTTTATAATCGGAAAAGTATTATCTTTTTTTCGATTTTGCAAATACAATGGTATCTGATTTACGAAACTAAATTGCGCTCACTGTAAACTAAATATATTATATATTTATGTTTTTAAGCCGCCACAAGAAAAGTTTGCTGTGGCTGATTTTTCCTTCCTAACATCCTTTTTGGCAGTGCAACATATGAAAACAAATTGTTCTATAAGAAGGCAACAAAAACGTGATGTCTGCTTTCGCTCCAGCTTTCTGGAATAAAAATTTAAATTTAAATCCAACGTACGATAATTCAACACATGGCCTTTACGAGAGTGCGGGCATTCATGCATGCATAGAAGACAACATTTGCCTACGAGTGTGTGTATGAAAGTCGTTAAAGAGGACGGCAAGAAAAATACTGCGAAGCAAAAAAAAAAAATGTTTATTTATCATAATAAAACTCGCAAGGACATTTATTTCTGGTAAAATATAACGAACGAACTGAGAAAGGACGGGGAAAGTAACATACACTAGCCGCATAAATGTGTGACACATAGAATCGTTAAATGACAAAAATTTCACAGTGTCCTTCAAACGAAATGTATTATAAAGATTATTATACGTCAATGCAAATCAGGTTCGATGCTCGCAGAAGCGTCGTTTTTTTCTAAATAACAATAATAAAAATTAAATATTTGATTGAAAATGGTCGTATAGAATTAAATTCGTATTCCTAATGTTATTTTCCGACCAGAAAATAAAATCTGGAGAAGTCCCAAAAAAAAAAGAAAAGATCACCACATAACACCATTTCGTGGTTTGTGAAGCTGTCTTAGACAGTAAGATAGGAACAAAAATTGTATGAAGTCATACCGGAGGATAACAGAGGGCGAGAAGAACTCTTGAGTTAAGATACACCAAAACCTTAGATGGGCATTTTATATCAAGCAAAGCTTTAGGCAAGGTAACAACCCGTCATGCAATCTATTGTTTTTGGAAACAACAATGGTGAAAGTTGCAATATAGAATTGTTGGACAGTTTTATCAACTTTTGCTTTGCTGTCGATAAAATTAAGTATGTCTACATCCAAATTAGAAGAGGGGTACAATTTCCAAACAGAAGTTATCATTTGCTTAGTGAGTGATTTAATGACAAAATATTCTCTTGACGAACAGAAACTCCAGAAGAAACAGCACGAATTATGACGCAAGCAGATGAATCAGTTCGGAAGCAAAATGCTGCGAGAAATATAACTTAAAGTTTTTTAATTTTTATAGAGTCTTGCAACTCTCTTTATTGAAGTATCAAAAAGAACTCAATTACAATACAATTATTTTAATCTTCTTCCTTAACCTAATTTACAAAAGTTGCGTGATAATTGCAGGCATAAGGTAAGCATATTTTATTATTGAAGAAAAAGGTTACAAAATCAATTAAAAGAAAAGAATCGCAAAATCAATAAAGAAATGCTGAATTGATAACACTGCATTAATAATTTTATTTTAATAAATATAACAAAAGATAATGTAATCGCGAAATGGTTACCTCAGCGATTTTAGTTTGCAATTTGGGTTAACTTATATGAATCCACCGTGATTAACGGAGAGTATGGACGTGGAATGAATTATGAGCTCTGCATTGCCGTCCATGTGCAGCCAAATAGGGCAATTTGATTGACCATTCTACACAGATGCGCCAAAACGCACGAAAATTCTTCTGAGGGCGTCATAGAGAAGAGCGACTAAGGCCTCGTGGAAAGGACCACGGCTTTGAAATATTGTCACAATTTAGTGAGAATATTTGGCGGAACTTAAGAGATCTGAGTGTTTGGAATTCTTTTCTGTGTGAGATTTATAATTAATAAAAGTTTCCCGTCTAGGCGCCATCTAAGTAAGTAACTACCACAAGCTTTTAATTCGCTCTGTTCTCACGAAAGATTGTTTTCAATTAGCGCCCAGTTCAAGAAACCAATTTATAATTTATAAGCCTTCCGTTCAGAAATTATAAAGTAATCAATGACATTGTTTGAATCTGTCAATTTACATCGAAGGTATCGTAGATAGGAACGCAAGATTTAAAATTGGCGCCATTCTTAGTGTCATTGTTTGACATTTGAACAATTGTTATTGTTTGCTAGTAGAAGGTACGAGGTTAGTAAAAATGGAGCGCTACACGAATCAACAACGCATTCTCAGTGCGAAATTGTTTTACCAAAATGGTGAAAGTTTTGCGGCTACAGTTCGCAAATTGCGATCAATTAGGGGTCATAATAATGCTCCAAAAGAGTCAACTGTGAAGAGGTTAATTGACAAATTTGCCAAAACTGGGTCTGTTAGTGATGTAAAGACAACAATGCGCCTTCAACCAGGTCGATCGACCGAAAATGTCGCAGCTGTACGTGATGATGTCGCTCAAACGCCATCCACCTCAATTTGACACCGAGCTCAGTAAATTGGTGTCTCCAAATCTACTATGTAGCGAATTTTGGCGAAAGACTTGCATTTTCAGGCACACAAAGTTCAATTGACTCAGGAACTGAAGCCAGCTGACCATGGACAGGAACTGAAGCCGGTGTTGGAGAGACAACATGAAAATGCTGATTTGCCGATAAAATTATCTTCAGTGACGAGACCCATTTTCATCCTGATGGCTTTGTCAATAGGCCGAATTGTCGCATTTGGGGTGAGGAAAATCTTCGAGCGATTCACGAGAAGCAAATGGGGGTTTTTTGAAGTCGGTGGTTTACGCGAATAAGCCGACGACGACTCAAGTTTCAAAAGAAAAAAAGGAAATTGGACGCTGCATTAATGAAATATCGCAGAATTTATGCAAAACGGCCATTGAAAATTTCATAAAAAGATCGCGAGTGTGCCAGCAAAGCCGCGGCTTCCATCTGCCCGATGTGTTGTTCCATACATAACCTCATTCTGTCTACTTTACGATATAATAAAGTTTCACGATTTTTTTTTAATATCTGTGTATTATTTAAAATTTAAATCTCTACTTATTGGGACACCCTTTATATGTTTATATAAACATATGAACCTAGAAACATGCCTGTTGAATTTGGTAAATTATATGAGTGCTACCAGAGAAAGCATGGCAATCTATTAGACTTTTTAAACATTTCCAAACATTTCAATGCATTAATTCTTATATTACCGTACCCTAGCAATTGTAAATTGAGTTTCGGCAATTCAACTTTTATGCGAAGTGCCAGAATCGATGTGGCAAATCAATGCATTTCCATTTTCGGACTTAACACTATCGAAATTTTATTGAATTCAGTGAATTTTTATGGTAAGTATTGATCATTTGTTTGAAAGGTATTAGAAAGAACACCATCACTGAGCTGATGTTAGGAATTAGGCTGTCATTTAGAAATAGGAATAGAGGGAAGAACAAATTTCTGCAACTGAATGAAAAGTATGAACCCAAGAATATATGAGTGAAATCATTACCAAAAGAGGCTCGATTAATTAATCTGCTGGTTTCTCAAATATTGTCAATTATATCTGGACATTATATTATATTACGTAATCATATAATTTATACCAATTTTGGTCACGAATTATACCAATTTCAAATAACAAATGAACAAATGAATTTTGTTAACTCGGTTAGCTTTTACGGAAGGGGTAAGCTTTAGCCAGATGGAGGGAAATAACTCAAACGACCTCGAAGGCCTTGGAACATATTTGGCCAAAAGATGCTTGATGTCTTTGTGTCCCGTTGAATGATATATTTTTTGCTACTGTATTAAATTAAATTTGGCCAACCATGGCGCGATGGTGAGTACGCGCGACTATCGTTCGCATGATGCTGGGTTCGATCCCGCATTCAGTCAAATACCATTAATTGAAGAGTGGTCATCTCGATGTGTCTCACGAACATTTCGAGTAATTGGGGAATCGAGTCTTGTAAATCGTCGGTAAACTGTAGATCCCATTGAGTGTATATAAAAATAGAATGGGTGTAAGCTCACTGAACGTGGGAAGCTCTTCTACATCTCATTCATGGAATGCTAAGGATGTACCTTAATTCCTTTGGGTGAAGTTATAAAAAAAAAATCAAATATTGATTGCTCTGATATTGAAGGCAATTACGCAGTTATTCGTGTATTTTCTGATTGCAGCAGCCCGAGTTAAAGTCGTGTATTCTCAAAATGTATGTGTACAAACTGTCTATTGTCCCAATGCTAAAGTCTCTCAATTTATGTTCGAAGAACAGACCTAACTTTCTTAATTTGTTCGAATTCATATAGGTGCTCTTATGTTCAAATGTAAGTAATAACATTTATATAAATTTATTTTGTATATATATATTTCGTGTTTATTTATACATATATTTATATATATCGTAATACACGTATTAAGTACAATCTTGTCCATATAATGCATGCTTTGCATTTTATAAATTTCAAGTGCGAACATATTGTCTGGCAAAGTGCAAATTTAAAACATTTAATATAAATACGTATGTTTATATTTAAATTCGTAACAACATGCACACATATGCAAATGCTTTCTAATATTATTAAATAAAACATTTCACATGCAATGGCAACATATTGTGCATTCGGTGAAATCTGCGGCAAAATTAGTATTTGTATAGTATTATATATGAAAATCAGCGATCAGGCAAGGCCTATTTATTTTTGTTTTTTATTTATTTGGCTTGTGGGGCCCCAAAGCTGTAAAATTATATAAGCCGCCTTATATCCTGTTTAAGTCTTATGATCTATCTTACATATTATGTGATTTAAATTGAATTATATAAGTTCATCTTGATCAAGAATCCTTTAAATATTCTTAAATTTATGATCTTTTGTTAGTACTTCAATACTAATAATTTTATACTTAATTTTATTCTTTGGCAATAATCTATATTAATTAAAAACATTCAATACATCTAAATTTTGGCCGCAATCACAAAGTGACGTTTGTATTCTTGCTATATTTGTGGGAGAATAAGCAGTGTTCGATTTGTAATATAGTTACAAAATCGCTTTTCGGTAAAAAGGGTGTCAAAATGTATGTGAAACATTTTTGTGAAATTTATATATTTTGGTTTGATTATTATTTTGCCACAAGTCTTTATAGAGGTCAGAGATATATATTATTTTAATGAATTGTTTGTAGTCGGAGAATCGATATTTATATTCAGCAGATATAGTTTCCTTCAAGAAATTTTTTGCAAATTATATTATATATGCCAAGATATCATTATATATTTAATGTAACACGCCCAATTCAACACCTTGAGTTTTGTATGTCTAGAAATAACTTTAAACTGTTCCTTTTTAGATATTTAAAATAAAATAATGTACATATTTACATAACTTTCTTGAAACATGTTATGTCTAAATGAATTTTAATATATTTATTTATTTGTTTACTGCCTGGTACGATTAACGTGTTTCGATTTACATCTAAAGGGCTTCAATGCAGGTTTTAATTGCTAGCAATTCACTTCTATATACCAATGCGGTCCCAACACTAGCTGTCTAGCGAAGAAGACATAAAAAAGTTGAAAAACATTTTCCTTATTTTTCAACAAAATCACCTTTTAGCTCGGTACACTTTTTTTCAGCGAAGCACAATAGCTTCTATACACTGTTTATAATAAGAACTGTCAAACTCCTTAACATAGCCATAAACCGCAGACTTCACCTCTCAATTGTTGGTAACTCTTTTACCACCGAACTATTTTTCATGTTTGGAAGTAGAAAATAGTCCGAGGGAGCTAAATCCGGCGACTAGGGTCCACAATGAGGCACTTTAAAATGTATTTTGTTAATTTTGGCCATCGCAATAGTGGATGTGTGAACTGGAGCATTGTCTTGATGAGACAACACTTTCTTTTTCGCCAAATGCAGTCTTTTTCCATATTTTCATTATCAAAACGCTGCAATAAATTAGCATAATATTCCCACATTCGCCGTTGATGGGTTTTCCTTTCTGAAGACAATCAATAACAATAACCCCATGCGCATGCCAAAAAAAAAACAGACGCCATGACCTTGCCTGCAGATGGAACCGTCTTCGTCTCCTTTGGATACGATTCTCGCATTCCAGTTCACTGCTTTAACTGCTCCTTTGTCTCAGATGTGAATTAGTGGACCCATGACGCATTTATCCATAAATCGACGCAAAAATTCGACTTTATTGCGGTCAAACATTGCCAGACACTCTACTGAAACATCTTCACGACGCTGTTTTTGCTCTATTGGAAGCAAGCGCACATCTTTCTCATCTTAAAATCTTCGGGCAATATACGATGTATATCACTTTTTGAAATGCCTGTAATTAACCATTAACCATGTAACCATTATTTTAAAGTCATAAACGAAGGAGCGGACTCCCCCAGAGTATAGTCTAGCTGAGCTTTAATATTGTTTGGACCGAGACCTTTCAAATTGAAATATTGAATTGCATAACGGTGACAATTTTTTTCCATGTTTACAAATTCACTGAGATCGTTTACTTTATTACTTTATACGTGGTTCAAATAAAAATACCAAACAACGTGACGCATTGAAACTTTCAAAATATGTTTTGTGAGGTTGTCACTTTTCACAAAAATAGTGTTATTCAAACTACTGCCACAATGTGTACGTCAGTTTGGCTAGTTTTGGGACCGCCCTCGTAGTGGTTGTGAATAAGTTATAACAATGTAAGAGTAGTTATAAATGTTTATGGCAATGATTAGGTTTTCGCAACAACTACAAATCCCGCTTTTACATTCAATACGGAACCGTCTATATATAAGTGTCGGTGCTTCGTATATACATATCGTGTTGATTAAGTCCAAATACTTCTTTTGTACCTCGGCTCATGCTAAGTTTATCTCAATACGCAAGGGAATACGTAATTTATTATATTTGATATATATTTGATAATGTTCTGTTTTCAATGGCGTCTGTATCGATAGCATATTTTGTAATTATTTTGCTGAATTCTTGAGCAGCTTTTACATACCTATAGAAGGGATGATGTTTAGGATTTTTGGATTGAAATTGAAATTTTTGAGGTATTTGTGATTCTATCATACGTAACGAGAAAAATTTAAATGTGTTATGTGTCAAGTACTTCAAATATCTTAGATAAAGAGGTGCTTTAATTTGCATGCTACTTGGTGAACTAGTTTTGAAAGCTCCGACTGAAAATCTTATTACTGTATTCATTATAGGTTCCAAAATGTTTGTGTTCGTTTTGCTAGCAGATGAGTATATTATTGATCCATAGCCTATAGTCGGTAGTACAATTGTATATAAAATTTTAAGAAGAGTTTCTGGATTGGAGCTAAATTGAGAGCATCTTAGCAATTTCAAAAGATTCAGCTTTTAGTTAACCTTTGCCTGTGTTCTGTGTATGTGAATTTTAAAAGTTAGTTTTTTTTTTTTTTTTTTTTTTTTTTTTTTTTTTTTGAAAACGGTGCTCGTCCACAAAATTCATATTTTATTCTGTAAATTTAAAGTTAAAGGCCCAGAATCATGACGAGTGAAAGAGAATTCAAAGGGAAAGAATACAGGGTAGCCTATTACTTTTCACTATAATTTGCTTATATGGAAGTTTTGACCTGAAAAAACTTTGTTGTGTAATGGAGATATGTATATGCCAAGTTATGTATAATAATTATTACTTAATTCAAAAAGATTTTACTTCTTCCAAAAACAAATACATATCGCGTGAATTATATACATATGAAGTCGAATTGTTTACATACGGTTCACGTCACAGAAGTCACTAATTGGACTTCAATGGAGAAACAAATATTACTCATCAACCTAATCATCATTCCAAATGCATCGTTTTATTCCGGGCCAGTGTCGAAATTCAAAAAGAGATTTTTTTCAATATCTCTTAGTTTGCATATAGGATATTGTTGACTTAGCATTTGATACTGGTACTATGGTACTATGCTGACTTTCCCCGGTGAAATTCCATACAGGAAATTCCATTACTCTGTTTTTTTTTTTCGCGAGGACAATTTTCGCGGTGCCCCAACCTTTTTTGTTTCCGACATTGGAATCGGAGTAACTTATATTTATACGTCATAATGTGTACGATAATGCATTTTGTAGTCCATGGAAGTGAGATGGTAATAAATAAAGAGAAAATCTTACATTTTTGTAAATAAATTATCGGCTATATTATGACGAGAAAACATAAATTGTTGGTATTTCAGTAGTGGAAACCAAACCAAAGAAGGCTGACAATGCAGTTAGATTGTTTGACCAGCAAAGAATGTCTCGTGCACTTTTTTTTCGTCGTGATAAAACATAGATCTAGCCTTAGACTTCAGTACATTGACCCAGATTGTTTAGGATTTACAAGAAGGATGGGAATATTTCAGCATTTTGAAAATATCCAAACGTTCGACAACTTAAACATTTATTTTTAGCATAAAATTTGCTTATGTTCCGTACATAATTACTCAAAATGTTACATTGGAAACCGTTAAAAAATCAGGAATCCTTAGGATAACAAAGCTGAAATTTTCTGCAAAAACTGCAACTAACACAGGTAACCTAACTGCATTTTTGAAATCCTGTAGTCAAGGCCATTCTTTAATTTATTCTCCCGTATTAGGTCAATCAGGAATTAGTCTCAATTGCAGTTCTATTCACAAATTATCGGAGTAATCTCGCGAGATATTTCAATTACTACCACTAAAAGAGGAATGCAAACATACAGTTGAGAATGCCTTACTATATGAAGGACGTCCAAACAAGAACGCAAGATTTAAATTTGGCGCCATTCGAAGTGTCATTGTTTGACATTTGAACAATTGTTATTGTTTGCTAGTAGAAAGTACGAGGTTAGTAAAAATGGAGCGTTACACGAATGAACAACGCCTTCTCATTGGGTATTGGAGAGAAAACATGAAAATGCTGATTTTGCCGATAAAATCATCGTCAGTGACGAGGCCCATTTGCATCTTGATGGCTTCGTCAATAGGCAGAATTGTCGCATTTGGGGTGAGGAAAATCCTCGCGTGATTCACGAGAAGCAAATGCATTCTCAACGTGTCACTGTGTGGTGTGGAATTTGGGCTGGAGGAATCATTGGTCCTTTTTTTATGAAAATGAGGCATGTCAAGCGCAAACAGTCAATGGTGTTCGGTATCGTGAAATGATAACCAGTTTTTTCGTGCCTAGCACTGAAGAAATGAATGTGGAGGGCATGTGGTTTCAACAAGACGGCGCCACATGTCATACAGCCAGAGAAACAATTCAATTACTGCATCACTCATTTCCCGGTCGTGTCATTTCACGTTTTGGAGACCAGAATTGGCCGCCTAGATCGTGCAATTTAATACCATTAGATTTTTTTCTACGCGAATAAGCCGTAGAAACGGCATTTCGTATAGTCTAAGATAAATGAGTTTGTCAATCACATTCGATGTGAATAAAAAATATTCCTAGGTTTTAAATTACAATTTATTCAACATAATGTCATTCTTAAAGTATTTCAGTGTTTTTTGTATTTACACGATTTCCCTGAAACGAAAACCTGTTATTTAAAAGTGGGACTTTTGTGAAATAATCGGCATTTAGTTCCGAAGAAAAAAATGGAGTAGGATGATTTTGCGGTTTCGGGTTTGAAATCGCTAACAATTGCCGTCGATGTCTTCCGGATTATGTGAAACCGAATCCCAACAATCCACCCACTGATTATAGCTTTGATGAAATAGTGTAAAGTGCGCAGGTGCGATTTTATTAGATATTAATAATAATAATAATCATAATAAACACAATAATAATAATAAAATAACAATAATTATAAAGTTCTAACAGGGAAATATAGATTCATTTGTTTGTTAAATGCATATCTTTATCTATAGGTATATCCTTGAAGCAAAGCAGTGTAAAAAAGTGAAATACAATTAATTTGGGCCAAACGGTGCAAATCATTTAAAAAATAAAAACTAGTAGAACTTCGATATATTAAAATCTACACCCAACTCATTTGCCTTGTGGGGTAGAAATATTAAAAACCATACATTCATAGCAAATCTGTGAATAATTTATTATACATCCAATTTTGTTTCAGTTACAGAAAGACGCTTCTTCTACTTCACTCAAAATTTTCTAAAGCAATAAAGGTAAAGTCACTTTTAATCCCGAATATTAATCTTTTAACTCAAGACGATGAATTCATAGTATCTGAAAAAATGCAATGAAAATATTTGCTTTAATTTTAATAGAATGAAATATTTTGCTTCGTTTTTTACATAATTTGACATTCAGTGAATGGCTAACACAGCAGGGCGTCTACTTGTTGCCAGAGCTCAGGTAATATAATTGTAATTGATGACGTACATTACACAAAAAAAATAAAAAAATCTGGTATGTCTAAAAACGGTGCCATGTGGTTGCTCGACTTTTATACTACGTATCGTATATAAGCATAACATGTATATACTCGTCTGCACAGTGAACGCCGTACTTCCAATAGTATATAGAACATATTCACAATGTGGGGACATTGACGGTATTGTATTTCATTCTTTTCCGGTCTTTGCATCTAGATCTAATCTGGGTAATATACGAATGGGAAATATGACAACAAACAGAAAAATGTATTTGTTTTTATAGTCGTTATTATTTCTTTTTTGTTTTACCTGTGTCTGCATGTGTTTTTATTTTATGTTATTGTCATAATGTTTCAGGTTTAGTTAGCGTATTCTCATTTGTATATGTGTTCGTTTGTTTGTTCCTTTGAGCTTTTGCTGTATATTTGCAGTAACGGAAACGGAAGTGATTTAAATGTTGGCAATTTACAATTGTTTTTATCAAAACGCCAGGACTTTTGCAGAATATTTATAGGGCCATACACAGCCAGCCATAGACACAGGAGTGTACGTGCACATGAATATCGGTGCATATGTAGATTATGAGCATTTATTAACGTTTTTATTTGCTCGCTTCGTTTTTTCCTTCGTATACTTAAATTATTAGAATTATGATTACCAACAATGCCAATGATTTATGATGACATATTTGTCATATATGTACAAGGCTGTGACACATATGAATATGAAATGTAACGTGGGAAAAAGCCATCTAAAATTTACAAAATGAAACAAGTGAAATTCTTTTCACAATGGGAATTTAAAAAAATGCCTGCAGAACACACACACCCACATATTCCCCAGAACATTTTTGCTCTGAAAAATTCATAGGTTTACTGTTGTCAAGGCGGCGGGAATATTGAAATACTTTTTATTCCTTTGAATAATTTATTCTTATAACTGACAGTAAGACGCTATAACAACAGAAGAAAAATGAATCAAGGACGTTTTTACTTATTTATTTAAGATTATAATTTTTTGCTGACACATGATATGGAGAAACCACCAGATGCAGAAGGACATGTTTAGATTTGTAAGGCACGACGTTGCCAGTAACATCCAAAGTTGTTAACAAGACGACACCTAATGACAGTCGCAAGTGTCATAGCTTTGAAGCAAAAATTATGATTTCTCAGTAATTAACACCCATTAATTCAAAAGCAGTGAGCATAATGTATTTTTCGCACTAAAAATCAGACTAAATTCTTTCAGAATATAAACATGTGTGTGTGTGTGTGTGTGTGTTTGGAAATATATCTATATTTTGTTTAGGATGAAGGATGAAGGGTGACTGGAACCTTTGGAGAATTTCTCATGACACGAGTTTTGACCTTCGATAATACTATCAAAGTTCCGTCTGATGGTAGACTAAGTAAAAGAGTGCCCGGCTGCAGTAACCGAAATAGCATAGCGAAATGTGTTGACAACCCCTATAATAGAAACGGACGCTATTGCCTAAAGAAGAAATGGAGCCTCCAAAGAGGCATGACCCCTAAAAACGCTAAAATCACCACGATTTAAGAATACGTATGTGGAATATCCTTATTCTGTTGAGATAAGGTGCATCTATGTGATATGGTGAACTTGTTTGACAAATGAAAAGCTGACATCATCGCCATCTGGGAAATGCGATGAATAGGACGGATTAAAACTGTAACATATGTTTTATCAAGTTGATTTGTGCTCAGTCTCTGACGGAAGGGAGAAGGAAAACGCATTTTCTGACTAAAGAAGCATACACTGTCAAGAAATAGACATGGAAAACATCTCTTAACCAACATTTGGAAAATTCAGTCTGCATAGCCACACTTCCGGCAACGGATTCAGATTTTTCGCGCGGAGCATAACGTGATAGTAAGTGAAATCGTATTCAATAATGTGAAAAATGGTTTATTACATAGTAATAGTGCTCATACACCTTCGACAATGAGTACAGATTAGTTTCCTTCACTGCGGTGGGGATTTTAGAAGTAGATGGAATCGTATTGCTACATTAAGCAGCTATGATTTGGCTACCTCAAGATCACAACACAAGAGATCAAGTTTCGTAATAACAGTTTTGTAATAGATGGTGAAGGCTTTCATGTAATCACTTGGCTGCCGCTGATGTAAAACGATACAAGATTGAAATGAAGAATATACAATGCTGAACTGCTCTGGCAGGAGAACCAGAACCTAAACAAACACACTCTCTTAATTACTGCAAATAAAATTCCTACAAAAACAAAGGTGAAAACCAAGGGTTCTACTCAAAGGAAAAAAAGACGCTCCCCCTCTAAGGACAATGATCCACATCTTGTCACATGCAGAGTTTGTTGCAGTTGTAGATAACACATTTCTATAAGTACCGAATGATAAAACAATGATCGATCATGGCTGCTAATCTAAGCCAAGTAACAACAAAAATGTCACTGGTTTAACAAGAGATGCCGACAGATCTATATGACCTCCTAAACACGTTATAGGTCAGTGAATTTATGTCCAATGATAGGAATCTAATAGTATTATGTCTTGTCTTCGAAAATGATTATCAATGTATATAGGTGCGCAACTAAGTTCCCGCCGTTTGCCAATAGATGGCGCTAGCTGTATGTGCTAGTCGATTCTGCCAAAACCTAAACGTCATGAGCCAAGCTTAGGCATATGGTAAACATACCGCCTGGACACAATATTGATTTTGTTTTGACATTATATTTGTTTGGTTGTGTGAATATGTATGATATTGTGCCAAATAATCGTCATATGCGGGAAGGATTGATTTTCTTCTTTCAATCGAAGAAGACGGCGGCTGAAGCTCATCGAGAGCTTCGAAACGTTTACGGAAATACTGCTTTAAGTGAAAGAATGGGTCGAAATTAGTTCCATCGCTTTAAAGACGGTGATTTTGATGTCGACGACCGTACGCGTGTAGGAAGACAATAAGCCTTCCAAGACACTGAATTGACGGCATTGCTTGATGGGGATCCATGTCAAACGCAGATAGAGCTTGCTCCAGTATTAGGAGGTAACCGCCATTGACTCAAAAGCAAGGAACTTGGGTTCCTTATGAGTTGAAGCCAAGAGACGTTGAGCGTCGTTTTTTCGCCTGTGAACAACTGCTTTAGCGACAGAGAAAAAAAAATGTTTTCTTTGTCGTATTGTAACGGATGATGAAAAATGGATCCATTATAGCAAACCAAAGAAAAGAAAGTCGTGGGGACTACCCGGCAATGCTTCTACGTCGTCGCCTCGGCCGAATATTCACGCTGCGAAGGTTATGCTCTGTATTTGGTGGGACCAGGTCGGTGTTATTTATTGCGAGCTGTTGAAACCAAGCGAAACCATCACTGGGAATCGGTATCGACTTCAATTAATGCAACTGAGCAGAACATCTGTTATGAACGCGTACGTCGCCCGTTACACTGTACATCGAAATTTTGGCACTTGGTCAAGATTTTATGAGATATGGGCGTGTAGCGGATGTGGCACTGTCTAAATTTACTTGCCGAATATATATGCAAAACATAATTGCACCTTATCTTTCTGTTAATCACATATATAAATCTGTTTTTACGAATATTCTATTGTATTGCAGAATCGAGATATCAGTTACAGAAAATATTGAACATTTTATGGATTTCGGGATCACTTTATGTGGAATTTCTCATAATAACGAAGTTTTTGGCATTTATTCTGTGTAGAAAAAGTGATTTTTGATTATTTTTCTTTTATTGTTAATTATTTATTAGTGGTGGTCAACTTTTACGACCAACGACATATTCGTTTCTGGCAAAAATTCTTTACAGAGAAATGTTAACAATTTTGTTGTATACTTGAAATTTCTCCGTAACGGAAAGTTGACAGAAATTGCCATTTATTAGATATATGTGCCTGAAACTAAAAACAATGAATATTTTCGTTAAATCTATGCATGTCCGTAAATGTCTCAAGTTTGCATAGACTTTTATACCTATAACTGCCTCCTTATACTACTTTCCTTGAGTGTAGCCATTCGAATAATGTAAATTTTCGTTAATAGCTTTTACTTTGTCCTTTTTTCTTCTTTGGGTTAGCACTTAATGCAAACAATAACAGCATATCATCCGTTAAATGTGTCAGTCATTTCAGTTCAGAATGTGATCATATTTAAATTTTGTCTTCTGCATTTTTTATTTTTATTTGTTTTTTTTTTCTATAAACTATCCTTGAATTTCTGTACCTGCTTACATTCCCTGCCACGTGCAGTTATTGCTATAAAGCCTTTTTTAGATGCGTCCGTTGGTGTGCTTTCATTGTTTTGTTAATTCCGCAGCATATTCGTCCTGGTCGTTAGGAGCGAAAAAAGAAGAATAATATTTTCTATTATTTGTTTTATATCTGGGACGTTTTGTTTTGTTTTTTTTCTCCTTTGGTATTTTGGATTTCATGCTGGTTTTCCATTTGAATAACAGTTTTTATTTTTTTTGATGATGATAAACATTTTTTGGCATAATAAAGCCATTGTCATAAACACACTAAACAAACGAATGTGCAATAATGGAATGAATGGATGGATATTCTGAATACTTCCTGGAATGCTGGGCACTTAAAGCATAGCAAAACAGAGATGTAGGAGGGGATGTGATATTAGTATTTCATGGAAATTCCACGTTTAAATTTTGCATTTAGCAAAGTTAAGTGGCACAACAACAAAGGCAATGGTAACAACATTTTTCCGTATAACAACATATATTTTCTGTATAGCACATTATTCATTCCAATTCAAATTATGTCAAAAAATATCACATGTTTCTATTACGCATTTGCGAGAAGTGTTGTTTTATACGACTGCTATTGATATTTGTCATCAATATATAGTGTTGTTTTTATTATTTTCATTAATAATAAAGCTTAATTGATTTTTAAATAACAAAAGAATAAAAGATTCATCAATTCAATAAAAGCACCAAACAATTTTAACGATGTATTCGAAATTAATGGAATTCGTAGAAAAATATAGACTTATCAACCAGATTAGATGAAGACCTCTTAAGTTATACCTTAAGCATGGAAGCTATTATTAATGCATATAATCGAGGCTTATAGACGTCGCAAAGTCTGGTCGAAAAACTGGTTAAACGAGTTGGTCGATTGTTTCGTTTTTTTTTTCTTTTCGTAACAAAGCTATAAGTCAAACTTTAAATTAAAATTAATCAATATTTAAATTTGCTTACGATAATAGCCACATAATGGCATGAACAACGACATTAACACAAAACAGCAGCAATAACATAATCATGCCAAAAGCTCTATAAATTTTACAACCAAAGAAAAAAACCTGCTAATACGAAAATCTTATTTCAGTAACGACCTTAAGCCAAACGAACATGAATAAATGTTAATCATTTTAATGTGTCTCTTCGTAACGCAATTAATTAAAGTCTCAGAGACAATCGGGCAGCATTGATTGCCTTTGAAGGGCTAATGATCAATTTTTCACGAACAGTCATTAACAAAGAAGAGTAAATATATATTTTGGAAATGGAAATCGCTTGTAAGCTTAAATATGCTTACAGACAATAGTTAGCAAACTACAACATGCTGTGTAATCAGAGCAGAACGTAAATCTTGTGTAGATGGAAGCAACATCACAAAAATTTGTGGCATAATGATTTATTTGCGCTTTTACTGGTAGTTCTTTCCTTCCCTCCCACAGTTCTCTGCCCAGCCCGTTAATTTGGAGCTTTATTCGAAGTGTGGTATTTTAAGCTTTTACTACATGAGATTTAGATAATCATTTAAAAATGTGAGAAAAGCCTTAGGTTATATTATATTTACATAAGTCTTCAGCAGAAAATTCCAAATCTTGAGTGTATGAATTTACATCAAAAATAGTAAAAAATGCGCTTCCGCATAGAAAAAAAAAGATAACACAAAGTCGAAATATTAATTTATAAAAGTGAGTAAATTCGGAATCATCATGTGCTGATTAATTCTTTCTGTCGGCTGTTAAACACAGAATTGTAATGACATGCTTAAGTTCTTACTACATACTCGTACATAAAATGTAGATACAGAGTATTGGAATTTAAACGTTTTCGTAAGCTAATATTTTGGTATTTTCTCTAAAATTACTATATGTAAGATTTTGGGGAAATCGATAAATTTCCAAATATAACGTACTGAGATTGAAGATCATGATTTTCTACAAAATTGGTGGTATCTTCACCAGAATTTTTAGGAAAAGAGAGACTTTGTACTACTTTGATCTTATCATAAATTAGTGAAAATTTGAAAAAGATGCGATAATTCCAAATTTACTAAAGTGGGAAGTAACTGAATTCACAAATTTAGAGAAAGCAGAACATAACGTATTTACAGAAATCATATTTTAAAAGTCGATTCGAGAAAAATTATTAGTTAGACTGTAGTTATAAAAACTGAGAACTGATAAACAAAATAAATAAAAAGAAAAACATTAGACGTAATTAAACCCGGTTTTCTCGTTAACGATATGTAATGAGTGGAAAGTATTAATTTGTCCCTTCCGTAATTTATGTATATAAAATATATTGAACATATCTTAGGTGCGCAACTAATTTCCGCTGTTTTCCAATAGATGGCGCCAGCTTTAAGTGCTTGGCGATTCTGCTGTAACCTAAACGTCATGAGCTAAGCTTAGGCATACGGTAAACATACAACCTCGACACAATAGTATAACCTAGCTCGGTTTTAATCTTGGTTGAACTAAGACCTTTCAAATGGAAATATTGAATTACATAACCGTGACCAATTTTTTCCATGTTTGAAAATTCACTGAGATCGTTTACTTTTAGTGGCTCAAATAAAAACACTGAACAACGTGGCGCCTTGAAACCTAAAACATATGTTTTATGAGGTTGCCACTTTTAACTAAAATATTTTTTTCCAAACTACTGGCATCATTTATACGCCATGTCGGCTAGTTTTGGGTTATAACCAAATTGGTAACAATTTCCAATGCCCAGTTCAATGCCTCTTCAGCATTCATTTTTTTAAGTTTGGAAATAGAAAATAATCTGAGGCAGCTGAATCTGGCGAATAAGGTGAGTGATGAAGCAATTCAAACTTTAATTCATAATTTTGGCCATTACAATGGTGGATGTGTGAACTGCAGCGTTGTGTTGATGAAATAACGCTTTCTATTTTCACCAATCGCGCCCTTTTTCATAATTTTATCACCTAAACACTGCAATAAATAAGCATAATATTCGCCGTTGATTGTGATTTGATTTGGGCACGATTCCCCATTCCAATCCGCTACTTTGATTATAAATTGATGCCAAAAATCGGTTTTATTGCGGTGAAACTTTGCCAAACACTTTACTGAATTATCTTCACGACACTGTTATTGCTGTATCAAAAGCAAGCGCGGCACCCATCTTGCGCACAGCTTTTATCTTCAAATCTTCGGTCAATGTAAGACGTACGTATAACACTTTTTGCAATGCCTATCATATCAAGTAGATCACGCACCTTAAGCCGATGAACATCCAATACCATTTTCGGGATTTTCTTAGTCGTGTCTGGCGTGGACACTTTAATTGGTCGACCACTACGGTGTTCGTCGTGGCAGCTCGAAGGGCCTCGTTTAAACTCTGCTAATCAATATTTTACAGTCGTAAAACATATGTTTTACAAGGTTGCAACTTTTTACGAAGCTAACTTTTTTCAAACTACTGTCATTATCTACACGTTGGGCTGGGTAATTTTGGGACCGCCCTTGCATTAACTGTATAATGCAATTCCTCTCGTTAAATATTTTAATGTCTACTACTCTTTCGCTAAGTAAACACTAGTCACACCTCCACAATAAACTTCTGTTTGAAATACTTATAAATTTACAAATCAAAATGTATATATGAACTGCGACGTCCATAGAATTTGTGTACAGTCGAAATGTAATTCGACTATGTTCCTTTAAAGTTACCAGTGAAATAATGTAAACAATATAAAAATTCCAAACTATGACTGAGGGATACACTAACTACTCGCCGATAACAAGCGGCTGCTACTCTCAGTGATGGTGCTGGAATATGATATGGCTGCCATAGCTCTATGTCCGTAAAATGTTACTTAATGCAGAGGCGTCTAAGAAATTATGTATTAGAAGTCAGCAGTGATTCGCAATAATAGACATTCACCATCAGCAATACCTTACAAGATTTAAGTATTCCAAGGGCAAGATGTGCACTTCATTAAGCTGTTGGCATTGGAGTTGTAAATGTTTATTACATAATTACATTTTTTGGAATTGCGTTCTTAGATTTCTTTGAATAAACATTACGACGAGTTTGATAATGACTGGATAAATGGTAAATAATTGTAAGTTTTCGGAAAAAAATATAACCCCTTTTACTTTATATATATATATATACATATATATATATATATATGTACAGGGTGGCGCTATAGAACGTGCACATTTAAAAAATATATTAAAAAATAAATAAAAAAGGTATGGTTAAAATAAATCTCAGGCATTGTAGAGTAACAAATGGAGTTTATTTTTTAAAAATAACATCACCTAAATGGTGACTCTCTCTACGATGGCACTCCTCTATCCGCAAACGAAAATTATTGAAAACTTTCTTCAGTAATACTGGTGTAATGGCTGCCATTTCACCACGGATATTCTCCTTGAGCTGAACGATGTTTCTTGGATTATTACTGTAGACTTTTTGTTTGAGGTATCCCCACAAAAAAAAAGTCAAGAGGCGTCAAGTCTGGACTACGTGGGGGCCATGGGATATCACCTCTTTTCGAAATCAGTCTGCCAGGGAACATCTGCTTCACCACCGCCATGGAGTCATTTGATGTGTGACAGCTAGCTCCATCTTGTTGGAACCAAGTTCTGGAATTCACTATTCTTGAACTTTCAATTTCTAGAGCCAAAAATTGGTCCAACATCTCAACATAGCGTTTCGTATTAAACGTGACGTTTTGGCCCCGCGCATTTTCGAAGAAAGAAGGACCAATTATTCCTCTGCTAGAGATTGCTGCCCATACTGTCACTTTAGTACTATGCAATGGTTTCTGGTGTTTGGTTTTGGGATTTCACTGTTTCAGTAACGACAATTTTGATGGTTTACGAATCCATTCATAAGGAAATGAGCCTCGTCAGAGAAAAGGATATTGTCAAAATTGGAAAATCGATTAAGCATTTCATTAGCAAATCCGAGCCTTGCTATGAAATCAGACTCTTTCAATTCTTGTGTTAATTGCAGCTTATATGGATGCAGTTTAAGATCCAATGTTAAAATTCGTTGCAAACTTCGTCGCGATAATTGTAAGACAGACGATCTCTTGCGAATCGACATTTGTGGATTTCCTCGTATTGACTCCATAACTATCTCAACATTGTCTTCGGTCCTAGATGTTTTTGGGCGACCATTTGCTTGTGGTTTAAATGTTGAACCGGTCTTTTCAAAACGCTTTACCCATACTTTAATTAAATTAGCACTCGAAGCTTCACTAATTCGCCGTAGTACATATTCAGCACAATATAGTCGCCTAGTAGCAGTATATGAACGAGAGTTCTCGTAAAATGCGCGCACGCAAAATGCGCGACGCTTCCCGTCGAAGTGATTCATAGCGACTAAAACTCCATGAGCCCGCCAACCCAACGATGTAGGCGCCCCTCCGCCCGCGCCTTTTCTAACCCGCAAAAAAAGATGATGGAATTTGCACGTTCTATTGCGCCACCCTGTATTATATATATCCTCAAAAGATGAAAAGTCCGTGACGAAATTCGGATTGGATGAATGATAATAACTAAAATAGAGTTGCTAAATTAATAAAGGGAAAAATGTGAACAAATGTTTAATTTATTGAGGAGTAATTTCGTTGAATACAAAACATATTCCAAGTTATTGGGGAAAACATTATGACAGTTTTTCGTTAATAGAATGATATGGAAAACCCGTTTGAAACTGTTTGATCCAGGTTCCCCTAAAAAGCTAAAATCCTCTGCAATGCGGCGCTGATCGGAACGAAGCCACAAGGGAGGGCAAGGACAATTTATTATGCGAATTGTTCATTAACATATTGGGGACGATATTGAGAAAAAAGGATGCAACACAAATTGCACCTTCTTTAAAAACTGCTGTCGCCTGAAATATGAACGATGGTTACTAATATATTTTGTAAAAATTAAGGGAAAGCCAAAGATTTGATACGCCTGAGAAGGCGATCTGTTTTTGTCATACAATATCACACATTTTTGGTAAAACGGGCAATTAGGAGGTATCTTAAGGGTACTCCATTTTCCTTCACTTTCGTTCGTGGTAGATTGTACTGAATTTAGACAATTAAGTGAAGGATATGAACTTAGCTTATGTTTGACGTTAGGAAGTTTATCTCGAAGATGCCGGAACAGGCGTGGTTATTTACTGAAACTTTTCAAAACTTGCCAGTGACGCATAAGAATGAACGCATAAAAATGAATGAAGAATGTTTAGTGAACTACGTAAAAGAACTATTGCACATTCTGCCAATTTCAGATTTTACCTACCCCTTATCTACATTTTTAATTCGAAGAAAAGTGTCGCACAAATTTTGCAATACGAAACGAAATCGTTAAAGTGTTGACATCCAGTGATGTAGCGTAGATTTTCTTTCACTATTTGGACATAAATAAATGTCAAAGCTATTAAGATTTGCAAACTGCGTAGGATCACAACTATTTACATTTATTTATTTTGATATTTAATACATTGAATCTTAAATTCATTATAGCAAACTAAGACTTTAATGAGTAAAAATAATGTGGGACTTTTTTCAATTACATTTTCATAAATTCAGCTATGATCTATGATGATAAAATGTTAAACTTAAGCTCTCCAAATGAATTGAAATAGTTCTCGCGTTCTTATTAAAATTCAATTCAATTCTCCGTGATTTGCGTTGCACTAACGAGCTTCATGTTATTATACACAATCTTGGAAGTGAAATTCTTAATGAAAGACACAAATTAATTTGAATTCTAAGCACTTGAGTTTTAACACTACGAAGCGATGACAAACAATAAATTGTATATGCACAGCGCAGAGAAATAAAACACAACTATTTAGGTACACGGATAAAGTAGTTAGTGATGTTATCAATGACTCCTTAACATGCAGTATCCATTAACGTTCTGTAGTTCGCTGCAAAACGCCAAGATAACATTTAAGTTACTACAAAGACAAGTCATTACCATCTTATGGTTAACTGACGGCGCTGGTGTGGCACAACGGCCACCATCGAAACTACGGTCTCTTATTCGCAGGGTTGTAGTTGTCTTTACCTGTCACTAAATGACACAAAAATCATTTTAAGCACTAACAAGTTTTTTTTTGCGTTCTACGAGGAATATGGCTAATTGCATAACAATGAACATTTTATCCTGATTCGATGGTTCTGATTGCGATGACGAAATAGGAGGCAAAAAGTCGTGCTCCTTTATTGGCCAATTATTTTGCCTCTTAAAGTTGTAGCCATTTGTTATTGCTCGTCAAGGGTTCTCCTCTTGCCTGGGTAAATAAGAATAATAATGTTTAAGTACTCGTTCAGTTTATCGGGGTGGTATTGTTAGTTAATGATTTCTATTTGCGTCTTACCTTTTGATAGATACAGTGGTATGGAGTTAATGAATTTGCAAAGCCATATAAACGCAGTTTTAAATTTCTAAGAATAAAGGCTACATATCTTGTAGAATGTATTTATAATGGAATATGTTGAGTATTGTTTGTAGCAATTAGAAATACACACAATATATAAATACCTATATATCAATCTCTATGTATCATATACTATACAATGCAGTCGTTTTAAACATCAACTCAATTATTCTGCCCACAAAAAAGAACATCTTCCATAGAACTAATTATATGTCCTTAATTTGAACATATTTAAATAGCTGTTATTCCTATATTGAAATTGATATCGATGAGCCTTGCCACTTTTATGCCCAATATACCGATTTGTTTCCAAATTAAATTGATTAAATAGAAAATTTCGATATGGTTTTGATTTGTATGTCCTTCTAAGCAGACAATATTATGTTTGTGGCGTCATATAAACTATAGTAAAAGGCAACCCCTTATTTATCCAATAAATGGCTTTCGTAATGTGATTATCGCCTCATACAAATGTGATCAGGTTACACAAGATGGCGATAGAAAGATATAATTTTGTATTTAAAAAAACTGCACAAACAGTTTTGTGATTGCACGACTAAGTATTGCTTGATCGCCGGTCAAAAATCTACACCAGCAAAGAGAAAATACGCCCTATTTTACAAAAATTGTTCGATAAAAGCGAAAACATAAGCTGGGCGTCTGATTATATGAATAGTGCTTATGGTCCTTATGCGGTAACAACCATAGTTAATATTGGTTTAGCTGATTGCCTTCCTGTAACTTTGATGTCAAAGATGGAAAATTGAAAGTTCAATTGTTGAAGATATCGGTAGAATAATAGAAATCATTAAGTACGACTGTCATGTAAGCATTGTTTCGATTGCTCAGGAGCTAGATATTGCACAAAGAGCCATTTGGAGCCACTTGAATAAGAATGGATAGAAAAAAAAGCTCGATGTATGGGTACAATACGACTTTACATAAAAAACATCATGGACCTAATTTCGCTGCAAATCGCTATCGAATCGCAACAAAATCGAGCCATTTCAGAGGCGAATGGTGGCTGGTGATGAAAAGTGGGTCACTTGGAATACCGTAAATTCTGGCCAAACCAGGCTTTACGGTTGGGACTGACAGGGAATCATATACTATGAGCTGGTCATCTACGGCCAAACTCCTAATTTTGACCTATACTATCAATAATTGGACCAACTGAAGGAAGCAATTGCCCAGAATCGATCAGCCTTGGCCTGTAGGAGAGGAATTGTGTTCCATCAGGAGAACGCCTCGCCACACACAACGACAGTGACTCACTAGAAGCTGCGGAGTTTAATTTGTATGTTGTCATGCATGCTCATGTACTCCGGATCTAGGTCGTGGTGATTATCACTTGTTCTTGCCTATGGCGATGGAATTTGCTGGTGAAAAATTCGCCCCGCTAGAAGCTGGTGCAAATCAACTGCCCTAGCTTTTCATTAATGGCGGTGAAGGCTCTTACAACAGAGGTATTAATACGGGGGATTGATCGCACGGTGTTTTTATTTCATATGAAAGGGAATGAAAAACACAGGGGGTGAAAGAATGTACCTATATAATCCAATGATTTTCATTTATTGGCAAGGTTTTATCTTTTATTTCCGGGGTTTACAAAATTGAGATTATTTTACCAAACAGGGACTTTAAACGCTCAAATACGTAGTTTATATATCGGATGTAAAATGAGTACTAATGCTTGGGCGATCGCTAGCTGAGGGTTATAATACCGCTTTATTATAATGCTAGAACGGTGGAGTGAAAGCTCTTTCCTTAGCCGTGGTAAGAGTGTACTTCAAAATTAAGACTTACAACTATCAGGGTAAGAAAAACTGTGCACGTAAACAAGAAGCATAATGGAATTATCGCTCTAAGAGGATATAAACATTCCTGTATTGCCTATCCGTGGAATACATCTACATCAGCTTGTTATATATGTATATAAATCTTTAAATAAAATCGGAAGCAGAATGATTGAATTTACACAGAATCAAACTAATTTTCGCACAAGAAATTTTATTAATTTGAAAGTTGTGAGGTGCAGATTAGAGACCACAAAACAGCGTATAGAATATTTGGGTAGTTATGAATACAATAATTTACCAATGACCATTAAAATTGTAAATAAATGTGGATATATACATTTAAAAAGAATGTGAAGGATTACCTAAAACAAAATTTGCAGATGCTTCTTATGTAATTAAAATGTTTTCAAAAAATTATGAATTTTTAACTAACTAATTAACAGAACTCGTTTGTTAATACATTTTACTTGAAATTATGTATTGAAACTAGCGTAAACCTGAAACTTGTTGTCAGCATGCCTCAATAATGCCTTCTGGCGCTGAGGCCAAATATTATATTGTAATATATTGTACTGAATTTTCAATAAACCTCGTAAGAGGATTGTTTTCAAAAAAAAAAAAAAAAAAAAAAAAAATTATACTCGTATTCAAAGTGGCAACAAGCTGTCTTATAAAAGAGCGCTAAATTGGATCATTTTAACTATGCTAATTATCATCTTCAATATTATGCAAAAATAGTTTTTACTACACCATGAGAGGGACGACAAATTGCTAAGTTTCTAATGTAAATAACAACGACCGCAATGATTACAAAAATAATAAATACTGTGTGTATGATATAACCTAAAAGATACAAATGTAACAAATGTTAATTTCATACATCCAAAAGTTATTCAAATTTTAAATCTTTAAACATTACGAAATTATTATAATTTTAATAATTTTTATACATTTCATTAAAAAAATTACAATTATTAAAATTACAAAATATAAAATAACCTATAACTGGCCATATAGAAACCACTGTTTGTCCTCTACGTCGTAAAATTTTATTGGAAACATTCGTCTGTCAGCTAAGCACTTGAGGGTTTGCACAACACCCATCCCCTCCCCTAAACAACCAACTACTTGAGCAGAATGATATGCAAATTTTATGCATTATTCTGGGTAGAATATAATTTATGCGTTTCTTTTTTTCTTAATTATTATTTTGTATCCCTCTTCTGTTCTGTTTCATTTGTATTTAAGATCGAAATCATAGTTATTTGGTGTTTTTAGTCTGCCCCATGATGAAAACAATAGTGTGCAAATAATTTGTTAGTAATTTCGTTCAATATCGATTTGATTTCAGTTTCGTTTTTGTTTTTTGCTCATTCCTTTCTACATTCATTAATTTGTACCTGCTGTGAATGAATAACATCGGTTCTTCATTGAGGAGTTGCACAGCACTCGTTCCGTGCTTGTATATTTACTATGCGTAATAATATTACGAAAAGATTTTCTTTGAATATTAAAGTAAAAGCACGTAAACATTCAGGGACAGATATCGAACGTTGTCTGCATGAAGCATAAATGTGTGAACTTCATGATGTTTGTGGAGTACTACAAGTAACGTGCGACGCGTCAAGAGAATTTAAAGGTGAATTTTTTTAATAATTGTTATTGCTGTACAATCGCTACGAATTATCCAATTACAGTGCGAAAAACGAGCTTTAATCATATATACCTATATATACATGGGCTTTCCCTATTTATTTGATACTTAGTTTTTAATTATTTAGAGAAATTGGATGAAAAAAAAAAAAAAAAATACTCTGCCCGGCTCGCAATCGAATATGTACCCACCTTTCTTAGACTACTCTTCAGCGGAATTGGGGAGGAGGGGGGTTTTTTATTTTGTCTTTCCGTTTGTAAATTCCTGGTAATCACATATATCTATGTCGGTCTAAGCATGCTCGTCCTTATGTCTATTGAAAGCGTGGCAGATGCCGCATCGCTTGGGTTAGGAAAATCGTCACAAAAATTATCTCATGGTCATAGACATGCTAGACTACAAATTCAGCGAAATATACCTAGTCGAGCAATATTTGGCTTCACAAGAACTGAGGCTAACACTAGAAAAATTAAATTTTTAAAATCTATTAAAAAATCTTGCAATTATTCCGAGTGTATATAGTGTAAATATCCTTTCCAACTCCTTCTTTGAATACGGTGTAACATATTATCCATTTAGTAATATCAAAACCGCCCATCTGGCAAGACTGTCAGCTGTTATATTCCTGTCATCTGAAGTGTTATTTATTTAATTAAAGGTTTGTCATTTGCGAATATGGATCGCTTAATAATGAAAACTTACTACCAAAGTGTTGATTAAAAAGGAGCACTTTCGAGCATTACGGGATGATTATAGTCATCATAATCAACCGACTGTACAAGAAATTCCAAGATTGTAAAGAAATCTAAAGAGACCGGAAGCGTTATAGATGTGGCCAGGCCAGTGCATCATCGCAATGTACGCGCTGTCGGAAATATTGCTTCTTTTCGTGAAAGTGTAAAGGCTCTGACACATAGAATCCGTTGAATACGTTGCGGCAACGTATTTGACTGACATGACGTATGAAGAGTCTAGAGTCGTCACAAGAAATCCGTTGCCGTATGTGAGAAAACAGCTGATTAGTAGTTTTTAGCGCACACAAAATTTTATCGCAATTTTGCAAAATAGACTGCCAAAAAAATTCAATATGGACACTGCCCAATTAATGAACGTAATATCAATAATGCTTATGTTGTTCGAAGCCCGCGAGTGTTTGAGAAAATTGTACGCGCAACGAAGATATTTGGTGCAACCACTACTGCGAAATCGCGACTCGCATGGGTTTTTCGCAACCACTTTTTGCTTCCCAGACGAATTCCACCAAACCATAAGGAACCCGAACCCGAATCCGCAGAGAAAGCTATTAAAGCCACAGTGCTTCTTCACAATTTCCTCAAAATGCATGATGACAGTTATTGCCCGCCAGAATATGTCGACCGTGACGATGGCACAATTCAGATCAATGGGCTGTGGCGTAGTGAAATATCTGTCCCTTTGCAAAGAGCCAGGAGAACAGCGTCAAATAATGCATCAAAATGCGCATTCAAATTAAGGGATGAACTTATGAGCTATGTCGTTTCACACCCGATTAAGCAATATTCCCCGCAGTAGCTTCATATTTGTTTAATAATAAAAATACGTATAAAATAATATTTAAATGTTGTTAAAAGTTGTTTTATTTGCATCACAAAAAAGAACCATAAAGCTCGCTAAATATATAAATCGACATAATTGATCACTGGTCATCAAAAAATTTGAAGAGATCATATATATAAATCACTTTTCAAAATTCACAACCATGTTCAGCAATTGGACCTTTAGCCTATCTTGGTCGTCCTCAGAGCGCCTCTGCAGGTAGCCGTCTAGCACTTTTAAAAAATCCTCGTTGCGAGACACCGGCTGTGGAGGCTGACTCTGTGCTGGCTGGTTTTTAATCCAGTCAGACACAGAGCCACAAAGGGTCTCGAACCTATCCTCCTGCATTTTCCTCTTATCACTCCATTTCCTACCTTCTGGTTCGAGTGTATGTGGTGTTGATTGCCCGAGAGGAGGTGGCAGCTCACAGCAAACAAACCAACATGTTTTGGAAAATAAATTTGATTAGAAATGTCCATAAACATAATGGCAAAGCTTTGAAATTACCTGCGCGGAGCAACGTGGCGTTGCAAAAAGGACATCGCGTCCATGTAGCGCCAACCACTCCCGTCTTTGACACCACTTCCCGATGGAGCCTTGGCTGCATTGACCTCCTTCACGTACCTGTCGCGAAGAGACCTCCAGCGACTCTGGCATTGCTCCACTGCAATATAATATAAAATACATGTTGTCAATATCAACATTCAAATAATTTATTTAAAAATTAACTCACCAGTTGCGTTTGTGGCAGCCGCCACAGTCCTCCACGATTTTTCTTTTGCAACCTTGTCGCGATATGCTTTAATTGTCTTATCAAAAAGACAAGGGTGCATCTGCACCGCTTTTATAAGCATAAATTCCATTTAAATAATTAAATGAAACAAAAAATTAATTAAAAAAAAAAGGCAAAAGAAAAAGCTGCAACCAATAACCAGAAAAACAAACTGCTAATAAACTAAATTAATCAGCTGATTTCTGCGACGGACTTGCCGTACGTCAAAAGTTGAGAGTTGACCAACTTTAATCCGTTACGGCAACGCATACGTCGTGAATGTGACGATCTTCATTAAAATATATGCAATCAACTCAGCTGTCAGTCAAACACGTTGCCGCAACGGACGCGACGTATCTTATGTGACGGGCCCTTAACAGGTAATCCGAATTCCAATTGAATATTATAAACTGGACGATATGTGGTTTAAACAAGATAGTATCACAAGCCCAACAACGCGACCTATTTTGGTTTTACAGCATGAAAAGTTTCCAAAAAACGTAATTTCATGTTTTGGCGATGTCAGTTGTCATGCAATTTGACAGCGTTATATTTTTTTTGTGAGCCTACGGCAAAGACCGTGTTTAGACTCAAATGCAAATCACGTTTCAAAATTCGTCGTGAAGTTGTTCTTTTGACATCCAAAGACTGACTTCTCTTACGTGTTGACTGTTGCGGATTTCGCTGAACTGAAACACGAACACGCTCCACAATGACGGCTGATCTTGCAGAAACTGGGCGACCACGAACCGTAATTGGTACTGTTGAGCCGGTTGTTTCGAACATTCTGATCCATTTTCGTATCAAATTGGCACTTGGAACTTCACTTAAATCGTGTAAACCGTGTTAATGCCGATACAAACGTCGTGCAGTAATCACTGATTTATTGTTTTCGTAATACGCTCGGACACAAAATGCACGCTGCACTCCCGTGTACGGCTCCATGGCGACTAAATTTGCAGGAAGCGGCGCAGCGAACAACATATCCCCCCGCCACCCCGCGCTGCGCGTTACCGAGAAATTGGAGAATTAAATCGCCAACACTCATATGGCCCACCCTGTACATAATGTCAAGATCTAACCATTATAATGAAATAAGAACTTCATCGAAATCGTAGCTTTATGTTTTTTTTATTTAACTTTACTTTTAAAGCTGAAAACTGATAACCTGGTATAATGTATGACTAGACGGCGTTTCTGGCACATCCAATTATATGGCGATGTTGGGCGTAATCGACTTTATAGGAACAATTTATAGATATAATATATTTTTCAACAATTTCGTTAATTCAAATACAATAAGATATTAAGTGCAGATAGCGGAAGGGATCATCCTGGTTCATAAAATGGTGCGTAATTATTGCGAGGCATTAACCAAATACTTTTTTTTATTGAAAAATTTTGCCAAGCTATCCAACTTTTTGCCTGTCCACTTATTTTCTACTGATCAACTGACTTAAAGGCACACTTTTTTAATTGAATATAATATGCCTTCTTCTAATTCTTGATAAGCAAAATTAAAGAACAAATACTCAGGTCTAAAGTTGGAAAGGAAAGCAAACTATCACCACAGATTTTTACCCCCTAAGGCATAGACAGTGTACTGATAAATAGGCGTGTCGAAAAAGTTTCTGCCAAAACGTCATTCATCGACTTATTAACGTTTTCCTTTAGAAAACTGTATTTCTGAGATAGTGCTTCTTACAAATGTATCCGATATCTATGAAACACTATTCATTCCTTAATTAACGAATAAATTGTGGAAATAATAATATATATATTTTAACGATTGGATTAATCTTTCTTATTTGGCCGATTTCAAATTATGACGCTGGGTAGTCATAACGTCATGAACGACAAAGCGAATTATAGCTAGAGAAGTGGGCTTGCCAGAAATACCGTCTTCTCATACAAAATATATCGACTATGCCCGTTTTTCCAATTGAAAAATCGTAATGTTCACTAATTTTTTTTATAACTGTGATCACAGTTAATGCCGTCCCTTAAAAAGTTTATGAGTTGGAACGATTGTTCTCAGTATCTGCACCATACGTAGCTTGTAATTAATGAATAATTGGTACAACTGTTTAAAAAGAGAGAGTATGTCCATTATTTCAGTCTTGGCATAGGGAAATTTATTCTAATAGACCGATTTCGCCCACATGTAATCTATAAACAAAGCTGTGCCGACTCATAGCCGGATAAGCGAGCCTGCCTGAAATGAACCCTTACCATTACGCTGTTAATCAACTTAGCCTATTTTTGCGGAGAAAATGCGTATTTTTAGAATTTTTTCATTAAGGAAACAGCTACGGCGCTTGCTTAACAAAAAATTGCACAAGTTTGATTGTATCTAGTATACAATCCCAAGGTGGCTGGCGAATACTGTTGCATTATAAAACTAAACCCGTAATTCATTCACTAATTAATAAACCAATGTTAAAACGTTGTTTAATGAATACCTCTGGTGTCTCAATACAAATACGATTAGGAGGGCGGTCCCAACACCAGCCGCCCTATCAACGAGGGCACAAAAAGTTTGGCAAAATATTCTTTATTTTTTAACTTAATCTTCGTTTATCTCGATACATTTTTTTCAGCGATGTTCAATCGCTTTTATACTCTAGTTATTGTAAGAACTGTCAAATTCCTAAAAATAAGTGCCAACCGCAGACTCCACCTCTTCGTTGTTGGAAAATGTTTTACCACCGAGCCATTTTTTCAAATTTGGATATAGAAAATAGTCCGAGGGAACCAAATCTGATGAATAAGTTGCGTGATGAAGTTATTCGAACTATGTGAACTGGAGCATTATCTTGATGAAACAAGACTTTCTTTTTCGCCAAATTCGACATTTTTTCCACAATTTCCGCACCGAAACGCTGAAATAAATTAGCACAGAATTCGCCATTGATTGCTTTTTCTCTCTGAAGATAATCAATATAAATAATCCCTCGGGCATACCAATAAATAGACGCCATGACCTTGCACGGACGTGGAACCGTCTTGGCCTTGTTTGGGCCACTTTTCTTCCATTTCAGTCCTCTGCTTTGACTATTCCTTTGTCTGTGGTGTGAAGAGGTGGGCCTATGTCTCATCTTCGGCTACATTCCGGTGAAACATCGCCAAATACTCTACTGAAACATCATTACGATGCTGTTTTTGCTCTATTGAAAGCAAACGCGGCAGTCATCTTGCACACAGCTATCCCATATTCAAATCTTCGGCCAATATACAACGTATAACACTTTTGTAAGTGCCTATCATATCATGCATATCATTTCCACTAACGCACGCACCTTCGGCAGACGATCATCCAATATCATTTTGTGGCTTTTCTTAACTGCGTTTGGCGTGGACACTCTAATTGGTTGACCCCTACGGTGTTCGCCTTGGGAGCTCATACGGCCTCGTTTAAACTCTGCTACCCAATATTTTATAGTCGTACACGAAGAAGTAGACTTGCCCGAAGTAGAACATAGCTCGGCTTTAATATTGGTTGGACTGAGACCTTTCAAATGGAAATATTGAATTACATAACTTTGACCAATTTGTTCCATGTCTACAAATTCACTGAGATCGTTTACTTTTGATGACTCAAATAGGAATACTAAACATCGTGGCGCAGTAAAGCCTAAAACATATGTTGTATAAGGTAGCCACTTTCCACCAAAATATTTTTTTTTTCAAACTACTAGCACGAAATGACTTCCATTCTCGGTGACACCTATTTGGTGTCGTATTGTATTGCTTTAAATAAAGGCAAACACTTCGGGATGACAGAGTTTAATGTGAATATATTTCGACGTAATTCTGGGGAGAAAAGCTTAAAGACCTTCAAGGAATCTTCTGGTAGCAACATTTATTTTTGTTATTGAATTTTTTTTATTTATTTACCACCATACACAATATCACCTTGTTTTGGTTTTGACTGACGAGTATGTGGTAAAATTGTTGCAAAAATTGTTGTAAAAGTAAACTTATTTCTTGAGACGGGTTGGATTTGTGTATGGGTAAGGTTTACCTTTCTGTGTCGATTTTATCCAACTTGGTTGGAACTTTACCTACTTATGAAAATGGGACACTTTTTTGCAACAATTCAGTTTCCTAGCTTAAACGGATGGAGAGATCGATGCACTTATGGGAATATATATATATATATATATATACATATACATATGTATATATACATACCTATATATACGATATATGTATGTTATAGAATCTAAATGTTAAAATGGAATGGCAAAATTATTGTACTCCTATGGTGGCGGATATGAAAATATGGGAAATAAACACAAAATCAATCAGTGTTTAATTCACTTTCAACTTTTCATAAGCGTTACAGTTAAAACTTTCAACACGTTTTAGTATTTAAAATATTGTACATTTCTGTATTAAACCTGAATAGTTAAAGAAGCATTTGACTGTTTAACACAGTAAGTAGTCAAATGTTTGTTTAGCTCATATTCAGCAGCTAATCCTCTTTTGTTTTTATTTTTAAAGTTACCTTTAAAGAGCACGCAAATTTATTTCATTTACCTGAAAATAGAAAAAAAAACATCAGAGCATTATTAAGGTCGCTCACATATTCATATAATAGTTTTACACATACATACATACATATTTCCATACACCTAGTTAATAACATACAAATATGTATAGCCGTTCATATATAAAATCTATTCTCTCATGTATAGGGACGTATTATAAAATACAATTTTTAATGAAATTCATGGCTAACAGGTAAATCGAAAGTTTAAAATCCTGCTTATGAAACTCACTCACACACATGCACAAGATTTTACTTATTATATACTCGTTTATGTACCATATAACAAATAATATAAAATAAGGCAACTTAAAACCAGGGTAATACACTTTAGCACAAAACAAGGCAATATCATATATAAAAACCTACTGAAAAGAGAAAAGCTTACTTGTTAAAGGTGCAACACAAAAAAAAAAAAAATTCTTCCCCAACAACATTTTTTTAATAGAGATTATAAATTTGTAGAAATTTCTGTTAGAACTAAAGCTGGTAAAGCAAAAAATGTCAACATAATTTGAACAAACATTTAACATGTGGTTACCAGTATATGGTAAAGCTTCTGACCAGTCTATAACCAAAGTACAGACATGTGTTTATGTGTGTGTGTATGTGTTTGTGTGTGTGAATGTGAAAAAGGGTCCAACAAATTGTTGAAACACAATGAACAGGTGTTGTCGGGCTTCCACAGCGGAGGTTGGGGTATACGAATAGGACAATGAATTTTTGAAAAAGCCTTTTTTATATCCGAAACATGTAGAGAAATGAATGAAACGAAAATGTGTCCCTCCACGTAAATAGGTGGCTATTGTCACGATATACTGCTGACCCCTCTCTCTCACTCTCTGTAGTAGAATTAAGTTATGTATGTATGGTAACAAATACTTGCAGGTTTATACGATTCCATTTTGTTTTTTTTTTACATGCTCTGGCCATAGTTTAGTTAGCACACGTACACACAAAGTGATACTTAAACAAGAAAATAACTTTTTATGTTATTAACCAAAATGAAAGGCATGAATGAAATGCAACAGTGGTGGTTGAAGATATTAGAACACGTTGTGCTATGGATGGGGATAGAAACTAGACAGAGAAGATACTAAAACTTTATAGCATTTTCAACCTATTGGCCTCAATAATAACAGTTGGAAAAGTAGTAGTAGTCTCGTACGATATGAATGAGAATTTATACACATTCTGTTTCCAGACTATCTGAATGACGCCTACTATTTAATAATGGTTCCGCGTGTCAGTTTGAGACGCTTTTACTAAATTTATTTTATACTGCTCGATTACTGAAAGAGTTCGTCGGACAGGAATAAAGTCCCAGCCATTCCACAGAAACGGCCAGTAAAAATTTATCTATCTAATATCGGCATTTGCACAGAAGAAGAAAATGGACACCAATTAATTTGGGCTTAAAATGTCAGTTTTTCTCATACTAACATTTCTGAAATTTCTCATAGGTGTTATCTGACAAAACTCGCTTTCATATTTTTTTTATAGAACAGCCTGAAAGTTCCAGTTGTAATAATGTGAAAATATTGAGTATTGTGGGTAAGCCATTCTCATTACCCATGAGAAATAAGAAACGATAGTGGGGAGCTACCCACGAACGCATTCCATCACCCATGGGTGATGTGCAACTGTCATCTACACATTATACGAGGTGTGATCAAAAAATAACCGTTATTTTCAAATTTCGTGAGTTACGTATGTTCGATTTTCGCCTTTTTTTCTGTTACGTTGGTACACATGTCTGTTATATATGTTGACAATATCAGCCATTTTGGATTGTCAGTTTGCTTTTGACAGATAAAAAGGTTAGTCGTGTTTTGGTGTGCTCTTCGATTTTTTACTATTCGAAGTTTTGTGTAAAAGTTAAGTTTTGTGTAAAAATGAAATTAAATGTGCAAGGACATTTGAAATGTTGACTGTTTGGCGAGTCTACTATGAGCAGACCATAAGTTTAGTTGTGGTATAACCGGTTTAAGGAAGGCCGATAAGATGTCAATGACGATGCTCGTCCTGGTCGCCCGAGTACGTCAACAACCGATGAAAACGTTAAAGCAGTGAAGAAAATAATTTTGGATAATCGTCGAATCACTATTAGAGAGGTTGCTGATGATGTTGGCATATCGTACGGCTCATGCCAAACAATTTTTACGGATGTTTTAGGCATGAAACGTGCGGCAGCAAAGATTGCTCCAAAATTGCTAAATTTTGAGCGGAAAAAACGTCGCATGGTCATCGCTTAGGAGCTGTTGAACGTCATCAACGACGATCCAGACTTCCTCAAAAATGTCATAACTGGTGACGAATCATGAGTGTATGACTATGACATTGAAACCAAAGCCCAATCATCCTAATGGAAGCGTCCAGAAGAGCCAAGACCGAAAAAAACACGTCAAATTGGGTCAAATGTGAAAGTTTTGCTCACTGTTTTCTTCGATTGCAATGGCGTGGTGCATCACGAATTCTTGCCACAAGGTCGTACGGTCAGTTCGTCAGAAAAGCACAGAATTGTGGAAAAAGCAATCATGGGTTTTGCACCATGATAACGCACCAGCTCACACATCGATGCTTGTGCGTGAGTTTTTGGCCAAAAACGAAACCGCAATCATGCCTCAACCACCGTATTCACCGGGAAGTGTTTTGCTACGATTGAGAAGATAAAAGAAAATTCGAAACAGGAGCTGTTGGCGATACCAAAAAGCGCTAAATTACTGTGAAGGGGACAAGATAGCTATTGATGAATAATTCAATCATTTTTGAAAAAAATTTAAAATAACGGTAATTTTTTGATCACACCTCGTATACTACCTATGAGGAATGAGTTGCCGCCGTGGGTATCTACCCATCGTCATGTGAAATTGCTCAGGGGAACCACAAATTTGTTATGAGTTATGAGCCATTGTATACAACAACCACAACCGACGCTAAAAAATATAAAAATATAAAAATATAATATACAAATAAAATATAAAAATATAAATATAAAAATATAAAAATGCTTGTAACTCGAAAAGGGAACGTCCAATCATGAAGATAAAGTTTTTTACGTCTGAAGGTTGCCCTTCATATAACACAAACTAATTTGCAAAAAAAAAAAAATCGTTAAAATTGAAATACGGCTAAATAATTATAACTACATCTTTCTGCAAATACGTAAGGCGACTTTTTGAACAATTTTTGAAACCATACGAGTACCATCACTAGGCAAAGCTTATGGAGATTAAATATTATGTTAGATTCATACAAATTAGTAGTTAGTAGTAGTGAAAATGTGTTGTGGAGATTTAAAACTGTCCTGCTTTTATGATTGGACACTCCATTTCCGAGTTAAAGCTATTTATATATTTTATCTATATTTTTGAAAGATACATTTTGAAAATTATTTGGCATTATGTGACGACTCATTTTATGTCCAATCTATTAAGAAGCTTAAGCGATTGGACGATTGGAAATATGATCCGCCATCATGGGTAGTTTGCACATGCCGGTCCTCATTTCTCATGGACAATGAGTAAATGCAAGCTAAATAGTAAATACAATTAATACACTTATTTTTCCCCCCTACAATTATAAATGACAATAAATCATATGTGGACTGAAAATTTACTTAAAATTGTTGTGGCGACACTTTTCTGTCGGCAGTAAGTATTGGTCAATAGTTTGCTGATTTTAAGCGGGGTCGTAGTGGCTTCGGACACAAAAGGCATTCAAAAGAATGATTGCACTAGTAATCGGGCAAAATCTTGAAAACGATTCTCGGTATGTATTATAGTATAATATATGTGACACTCTTTCGAAATGAATGACGCATTTGGTAATTCAGACCGCTATTTGAGACAGTTTTAATGGTATTTGACGGAAGATGCACGAGTTCACGACTATACCGCTGAAATGAAATAGTCTGGTGAGTAGAATGCCATGAAATGCGACAGTCATGGTATTCTATCCATCGATTATTTTGAAAAAGTAAGAACAATAATAATAGATTGTAATAGAGTGTTACTATGGCAAAATTGGTTGAATTGAAATTCGAATAGTTAACCCATCAATCGTGCTTTCCAGACCTAGCCTCCAGCGGCTGATGATGAAAAAAATGGGCCAAAAACTGAGGTCATTGATAAATCTTCCTCTAGAAAACATCGACATATCAGGAAAGCATCGAACTAGTTATATCATTTAATTTCGATAAAAAAGAAGTTTTCCTTCCTCATTCCGGAGACGCTATTGACTTATGTTTTATACAAAATTCTTGTCTAATGGAGTACGTAGTTGAGAGTGATTGGCTGACATTAAGCTTGCTTACTGCAATTCATTAAACAAATTATTCTCCTATGAATGCTTAAAATGAATTATTATTGTGAAGAAAATGTATAGCTTCCCAATAAATAAACATCAGCGCGCCTGCATAGGCTGTATATTGGGAGTTTGGATTGTGTTTTCGATATGCAAAATTGTTATATGTGATTGTCAGTGAAGATCTTATTCTTATTCCGAATTAATTTTGTGCAAGCAGAGTTTTAAAGAGATTTCGAAAAAATGTTAAAACTGTTGAGTAAATTACATATTCAGATGCTTATTTTAAATATAAAATCTTATGCATGGAAATGCGAATTTTTGTTTATAATTAATGAGGCATATCGTTGTAGTCTTTGAAAACAATGCGATTTTTACTAACTCTATGAGGATATTTGTGTGTAATGACTTCAGAATGAATTATGGTGGTCTGGTACAATTGCATCGCAACCATAATCACTTTTGTTTTGTTGTGCGACCGCTGGTTGCCAAGATATGCAATTTTGAAAATTTTCAAATTTCACAACTGCTGTATGTGGCTGTGTTTAAGGATCAGTCAGAGCCGCCCATATGTTATATCGAGATTTCAGAAGTATTTTCCGTTTCTTCGTGTAGATTCTATTCTTAGTGATATATCAGAAAGCTTTTCAAACTTTTCTTAAAAAATACTATTATTTTAGAGAATTTTTTTGAGGTATTACATAGTCATAGCTATAGCCAATACCGATTGTAAAATGCAGTTGGGAGATGCAATGCTAGTGCGTAAATCTGTCAGATTTGGTCTGAAGATTAACTTTGGAACTTCGGTTCCGGGAGAGAGTTTGGAGGTTTTGTGAAAGAACTAAGGTTCTTAGCGGGATGTGTATACTTACGAGGGGATTTTGTAATGGAGATGAGGAAAAGATAACTGTAAACTTACATTATTTCAGATTTTATTGGAATGTTGCGGGCGACTGGCGAATTGGTCTGGTTGGCGGCTGGCGGTTGAAAAAGAGCAAGTATCCCACTGATTTCAACCAAGAGACCTCCGTGCCCCGCTGGGTTGCCATATGGGCGTAACGAAATAGGTGTTTTTATAATTACATGGTTGTTTGAAGAGACCCTTACACAGGCAAATAAATAGTTAATTTTTACAATTTACAATATTTACAATTCAGTGCAATTTACTTAAAAGCAATTCAATTCAAAAATGCAATTTAATTCATAATTTTAGAATTCGTAATTTTACTTTACTTTATGAAATTAATTTTTTAATTCAGTTTCAAATTCATACTTTAATTTACTTTACATAATTCACTTTTCAATTCAATTTCAAATTCATACTTTAATTTACTTTTTTTAATTGTTGGGAAGGAAGGATTAATTGTGTTCAACACTGATAATCTGAAAATGTTCTTGAAATACTAAAATCGATGTTGATCTCTTGATATAGCCTTTAAACTTTATCCTTATAATTACCAGTTCTAACGTGCGCCATTATTTCTGTAGTCACAACCCGTAACAGCCTAACTCGAGTCAGGACACAATTCAGTTATTAGCACCATCGTATTCAGCGTATCTAAATTTATTTGCTCTAAATTTTTCATGTTTGTATCTCTTCTAGCAAGGCAATTAATCCTAAAAAACCTAATAGCTTAAGTTATTTTTCTAAATGACTGTTTTGGCATAACTGCCTAAGTCAATTTAGGATTACAACAAATATAAACATTATTTTTTCATCATTGCCTAAATCAACTTAAGTCGCAAATCCAAAAAAATAGAGAAACAATTTTATTTTCCTAACTTGAGTTAATCTCTTATTCCGAATTACAATTTCGTTTTTTGATAAACATAAATTGAGTTAAGGTCTTTCTCCAAACAAAAAAAATTTTATTTAGTCTGGAATAAAAGCCTTACTCAACTAGAACTTTTTGACTTTCTTTCGTTCAACAATTCATAAGAGCCTAAGTGTCTTTTTCGATAATATCTTTTGACTGCGAGAATAAACAACTATTTTTTGTTAACAACTAAGTAAAGAAATTCGTTTCCTTGGAATCTGTAGCAAAGTTTTCCAAAAAACACCTTCTCCTGATTTTCAGTGAAGATTCAAAACTTTAAACTCCTGTACTGAAAATATTGAAAAACAGACTTAGGCTGTTATGGGTTGTGACCACAGATTTAGCTTTCAATATTTTCTAGCCTAATCACTTTACAACTGCCATCATTATAGAAAAATATGTGCATTATTTGAAAAGGTATAAAAAAAGTCGTCATTAATTGTAATTCAGTGAATTGTTAATTTGCTGTAATATATTATTTTTCGAACTTTTGACACCAAACTTCTCACGATATAATGAATTTTGGCAAATACCAAAAATATCATAACAGCAAAAAATCGTGCACTCAAAATTGCGTAAATTTAAATGAGTAAATCGAAAAAAAAAAATCAAAATATTTATAAAATGAAATAAATCGCTTAACGAAATCGAATTGCGGAACGAAGAAAGGGACCATACAAATATTTATTTTTATGGCTTTTCTATTTTCATTCATTTTTCTAACATCATAAACTTACACTGTTTAATCATATGGTTTTATACGTGTATGTGGCAGTAAATTTCCTCTATATATTGTACGTATGCATATGGTTGTATGGAGAGTCCACTAATGGCAGAATTGTATGCTGTGTGCAGCTACGATGTTCGTGTAGCCAAATATGAATACGAATAACTATAGAAACATTTTTGGCCATACGTTCTATCTACATGTATAAGCATACAGAAAACGGTTGGGCGATGATGATATTCTATTCAATGTTCTAACATTGTTAACATTTTATTTGAATTTGCTTGTGTACAACATTTTATATGACCAACAATAGACCCAGCCCTTCAAATGACAAAAGGAAGTTCTGGTTGGTTTTCAGGTTTGTAACAATCGGTATGAATGTAAGCAACAATATATTGTCAGGATGAAGAGGACATGTAGCATGACTGATTTTCTCTTATCAATTTTCAAATTAACAAGCAGATGCAAAGGATTCGTAGCGATATAAATTCCAAATATTGCTATAAAGAATGGAACAATGATAATTAAGTAAATGCTAAGATGCACAATTGAGTAGATCAGTGTTTGGAGCAACATAAACATACATATATATAAATAAAGTACCATTCAATACATTTTTGCAATTGATATGAATTGTCAAATTAGGTTCCAAAAATATTATTTCACACAAATTGAACAGCAACGTATGTGAGAACAGGATTGTACTACACATTTAGGTTAAAGTAGTTAATTGTAATAATTTCGGGAATAACATAACTGTAATATTATACGAGGAGTTTTCGTGCAAAAATGGATTTTATGGTATCGGCGTTAGAAATTAATGAAAGTTAAATCAAATGGAAATGAAAAAATGGTTTCCATACGATGATTGGACAACGAAAAGTCCTATCTTTGTATGTTTCATACAAATGAGTCTAGATATTTTTGTACACTA